>JAUZST010008823.1:0-13337 GCA_034779995.1 Parotocinclus haroldoi
TTCCTCCCAAGGTTTCTTCCTACCATTTTGGGGAGTTTTTCCTTGCCACTGTCGCCCTGGGCTTGCTCACCTTGGGACTGGCCTTTTAGATAATTGTATTAGTGTAAAGCTGCTTTGAGACGATGCTACTTTGTAAAAAGCGCTACAGAAATAAAATTGAATTTGAATTGAATTGAACTTTTTCTGATTTGTTGGTTTGATATAAAATGCTCCATTCCTCCATTCATATATCTGTTTTGCCGACAGCTTTCCTTGTGGCACTAAACTTAATCCGAATGGTTCCTTCATTGCTGTCACCCCGTCGATCATATCAGCCCCTCTTACCCTCTTAAGCAAAGCATTATGTGTTACAGCTGTTACCCTAGACAGGGTGGTAACGACATTTACTGAGTAAGAGAGCGTCCATTATGCACGTGAGTATGAGAGAACAGCATGAGAGAAAAATAATTTGCAGTCATACATCCATTGTTTTAGTAGGAACATAGTTCTGCTGTGTCCTTTGTGCAAAATTTGAGGGTTCTTTTTTCATATCCTCATTTTCTGTTTACCATGACTGCAATCATGATGAACGAGGCATGGTGACGGATAAAGAAGGGCAAAAAGGCAAATATTTAATTTAATCAGCCGAAGATCTAAAAACCCTAATGAAGCACCTATTTGAAGTCTTGAACATTTCTATATGCTCTGCATCAAAACTTCTATTAAAGATTCGAAAAATGGCTCTTAAGTGTCGTGTTCAGTCGACGGTTTCATCACGAGAGGACAAATATGGATTTATTTCGAAGAGCGTCACTACTAGTAACTCATTATCTGAAATTCCAGCATATTTGCTGTGTGTAGCCTCTTTGTGTGTGTTTGGGAGTGAACAGAATGTCAGGTTGTGTGCGTCCACCCACCCCATGGTAAAAGCAGAGCTAAATGTATGATTTTTTTTTTTACATATTGATAAACTTCTTATTATTTTATAAGTCCTTTCATTTTCATTTATTTCACACCTGTGATCTGAACAAAGAAGGACACAAGGATACGTGCGTCCCAACAGCAGCTGGCATAAAATTCATGATGCCAGTGCAAACGATGACTTAGAGCAGGTTGAACTGGCCATTTTCGTTGTCCGTTACCACAGAAACTGTCATCCACACACAAAGGAAAAGAAGCTGAGTGATTTTTAGAAAGTAGTTTAGTTTCACATCTCATTGCAGATTCCTCATTTGAGACACGAGGCATGCCAGGTTTAGACTCTGTTTCTACCTATTACCATTCTCCATTTCCTTACCCGCTTTTCGGATTCCTCTTTAAAGTAGGCCATAGTGCGTTACTTTATTGCTCCTTGTGGTTGCGAAAGGTTTTCAATTTAACAGGTTTGCAAACACGGTCCCCTGGGTCAGATTAGCACACCCGCACCCTGCGTGTCCGAGGTCAGAGTTCATTTCCTCCAGCATATAGTTAGGAATCTCTGACTGGTTGCAGCTGTACCGATCATCTGCGGGCTTGGAGACCATGAGACTTCACAAAGCACGGGTCTTGTTTTGTCTAAACCTCGAAATGCATTTTATATACATATCCATTTGTGGAGGCACGAGGAAAACAAACACTTAGCTGTTGGCCCTGCATCAATTACCTCCGTCTTTACCTCATTTTACTCCCTCTGCATGGCCCTCCTCCACACTCCGTACCCTCCTTCGCTTCTCTTTGTCTCTGTCCTCTGACACATGTTTGAGCTCGTAGGTGAAACATTTATCAGCTAATCATTACAACCCCAGGGTCTTGACCTGTAGCTCGCTGATCATGAAGCGACTCCTTCCTTGCACCTAATCTCTCCCCAGCGCCCCTGAAACTCTTCCTAGCGAAGGGTTCACTGATTGAGACATAAAGCAACGCGACTGCAGGAAACTACGAGCGGAAAGACCCTCAGTGCCATGTACGCCAATTCAGGTATTCGTTTTGGCAGGGAATTTTTTTTTTTTTTGGTGGAATTTCCCCAGATGTATTTATCGAGAGAAGGATGTTTGAGGTGTCGTGTGGGCTGCTTTGCTTTCCTGATCCACCTCTGACCTCTTGCACACACAAACAAACACAAGCAGCACTCCTTCTTGTCTTGAGTCCAATTAGTTTATCTTGCTTCTGACACACTAATCCACGGAGGCACCTGGCACACACATACATTTTAATAACAAAGATTTGTAACAGTCAAAATCCAGTGGAGGTGCTCTTGCCTTTGATGGTTTACTTTAAAACAAGCATCTTCTTACCAGGGAAAGTGTCTTGGTGCAGCAGTGATCAATCTAAGTCACTCTTATTTATTTCAGGCCCATACGTATAGCTGAGGGAAAAAAAACACTTTAGGTTTGTGGACGGCACACTCTCACTCGACCCTGGAACAGACGACCGGATCTGGAGAGGTTGGGAGAAACCAAACTCTTTATAGCCACGGACGGGATGGCTAAGTATTGCAAGTATAGGTCTGACTAGCTGTCTGACACCGACCTTACAGGATGTTATATTTGTAGAATGGTTCATGCATTTAATATTCCTATTAAAAAAGGCAGAGCTGATTATTTGCCTGTATAAAAATGCTAGGCAGGTTCGTATACGTTCAGCGAAATTCCTCGTATGTTAAATACCACCTAAAGTAAATGGCAGCACATGGCAAGTTGGGAAACATCCCTAATGATGCCCCTAAACCATTGCAGGGCATACGAACACACACAGTAAGTCACTCCTACTGGTACAGTTCAGAGATACCAATTGACCTAAGACGTTTTTTTTTTGTTTTGTTTTTTTTGCGATATGTAATGCTACTGGTACGACCATCGGACCATCAGAACTAATACCTAATAACTGATGTCATTGATGTCATCATCGGCGCCAATGGCCATTTAGGCAGCAAGCCTAAGATGGTTACATCTGCAGAAGCTCCTGCAGATAGGACACTTTGATATAATGTACAGTAGTCCGTCTACAGCTTGTGCAACAGTGTGAATTTGCTGTGCCCTCAAAATAACTCGACGCACAGTTATTAACGTCTAAACCGCTGGCAACAAAAGGGAGGACACGCCTAAGTGAAAACGACCAAACTGTGCCCAAAGTGTCAATATTTTGTGCGGCCACCATTATTTCTATGTGCTGCCTTGGGCGCGGCGTTCACTAGAGCTTCACTGGCTTCCGCTGGAAACCTCTTCCACTTTTTCATGATGACATCACAATGACCTTGCCCTCCTCCACGGATGATCAATAGGGCCCAGGTCTAAAGACGTGCCTGACCTATACGCTCAGATTTTTTAGCAAGGCAGTGGTCGTGCTGGACCCGTGTTTGGGGTCGTTATCATATTGGAAATCCGAAGGGAGGGGATCGTGCTGTGCTTCAGTATTTCCCAGTACGTGTTGGCATTCATGGTTCCCTCAACTGAACTGTAGCTCCCCACTGTAGCTTCCGTCCACCATGCTTAACTGTAGGCAAGCCACGCTTGTTTTTGTACTCCTCACCTGGTGCCACCACACACGCTTGACACCATCTGATCCAAAATTAGAACTTCTGGAGAGATTGTAGCCTCAGTTGCCCGTTCTTAGCTGACAGTACTGGCACCTCATGTGGACCTCTGCTGCTGTAGCCAATCTGCTTCATGGTTTGAAGTGTTGAGGAGTTCAAAGTTGCTCTTCTGTCTACCTTGGTTTTGACTTGACCGTTGCTGTTTTATCAGCTCAAACCAGTCTGGCCATTCTATGTAATCCCTAGAGGTCCCTGTACGTGAAAATCCAAACTCGACGTTATAAATGCATGAACCAGTTTCTCAGCATCTATAAAAGAAAGGATATTTCTAAGTTTAGCAATATAACGTAACTGAAAGCAAGCAAATCTGGTGATGCTGTTAATGTGCTCGTCAAGGGAGAGATCTGGGTCGGACGTAACACCTACTTTTTTTTACAGTCCGACTGGGCGTTACCCAACAGCCGTCTAATAAAGGCTCAGTTTTATCTGAGTTAAGTAAAAGGAAATTAAATGGCATGTCATTGTTTTTACTTCCTTAACACAATTCTCTGTTACTGATTGTAAGGTCGTGATTTGGATCAGCCGATATGTACATCTGGGTAACATCTGCATAGCAGTGACAACTAACACCATTTTACGAATAATTGAGCCTAAAAGCAGCATGTACAGGGAGAATAACAGTGGGCCAAGCACAGACCCCTGAGGTACACTGTGCTTCACTTTTGAGAGTTGCTAAGTAGACGGGTGATGATTTTTTTTTAAAGAAAGTCACAAAGTCATTACTATTAACATCATGCTGAAGTTCAGAGTAGCATTCTGTGATGTTTTTAGTTAACCTGGAGACTGTATTAAAGAGAAATCTAGGAATTAGCTTTGACAAGGGCCATGCTATCCACCCAAGCAATCTCAAATACCTCAATTGTATGTCGCCATTTATGTTCTAACCCCTGAGCTGGTTGCGTTTACGGGTGTGGTCATTATACACTGGTTCTAGCCTTTTTTTTCTCTAATGCAGTGCTCACAAAAAGCAGGTCACATTTCATTTAATTTAAAATGAAATATCCCCTAATTTTAAGAGCAGTACATATTTGATCCTAGCAGGAGCAGCTCTATCCAGGGTTCAGAAGGTCAGGCTCCATAGGTGTATTAAATGTTAAGATCCCATCTGGACACCTTGGGTCAAACACACCTGTAATGGGTGACTCTTCTGGGTCTCCTCTGACAATATTGTACAAATATCTGACTAATATCTCATCTAATATCTAATTATGGAATGTTAGGTAACGACCGTGCAGCCATACCACTAGTTCATGCCAGTAAGTTCATGACTTCATGAAACACTCACGGCTGAGGAAAACACATCCAGACTGCCAGCATTCACTAGAACTGTTAGTACTGAACCGTCTAGTATCGCGAGCAGACAAAGATAAACCTTCTTTTGCCAAACATCTTTAGGGACAAACACTTGCCCTTAAACATTGGTGTTTAAAAGTTTCCGAGCCTTTTAGGATTTTGTAGATTTCTGTCTCTATAACACCTAAAACATCACCAAACTGTCAACGTACATTTGATCTTATTATATTGAAATCGTGAAATTATGGTCAGGTGTTTTCAATCGTTGTGAAATTCAAGACCGTTGTTACTCTCCCATGGAGCAGTCGATCAGTAAAGACCTTTCCAAAAGGCACGCAACAGTCTGCAAGATCACAAAAACATCTCAGAGCAGAAGCTGCCTTGTATGAAGGCATGCCTGCAGTAACATCTTCAGATGCCACCACCACCAGACACACCTCTTGGAACATAGTTCACACCCGCTTGTAATTTTGTAATGACACGTAAGTATTTTTATTAGATATCTGCATATAGCGTATACAAACTGCCGAATAAAACTAAAGGAACGCTTTGAAAGCACATCTGATCTCAGACAAGTAGGGGAATGCTCCAAAAGAGACAATGGATAGTGTCCTGGGGGATCTCCTCCCAGATGTGGACCGGGCTAGGGAGTGTACTTAGGCATACTCTCACCACCTGACCGCAGGCATTGTTGTGCTCCAGGAGGAACCCAGGACCCAGTGCACCAGTGTAGGGCCTGACAGTGGTTCCAAGGATTTCATCCTGATAGCTAATAGCCGTTGTCTAGCCTCCCCAAACCATCAGTGACCCATCACCAAACTGGCCATTCTGAATGATGTTGCAGGTGGCATAGCTTTTTCAATGGCGTCTGCAGGTCTTGTCAGTTCTGTCACACGTGAAACCTGCTCTCATACATAAAAAGGACAGGGTGCCAGTCGTGGATCTGCCAGTGACGGTGTTCTATGGCAAACGGCACACAAGCTCTACAGTGCCGGGCACAGGAACGTGAACGCTTTCGATGTCAGTGGCCTCCACCTAGTAAACCTCATTGTTGCTCCTGTTGTGCACATGTTGTTAATGTAATTGTTTGAGCAGTGTGTAATCGTTCGTTGAAAGCTGACACCTGGTCAGGTGTTTCCAATCGGCGGTGTCACAACCAACGCTGCGTGAACGTGCATTTCAAGAACATGTCTGTGGAAGTGTGTCATGGCAAAAACAAAAGGTTTGAGGTCTGAGGTCTTTTCATCAGGCTGAAAATATCAAATACTCCACCAATCCACGTTCACACAGACTGAGTACAAATGAGGGAATTTAAGACCAGTTTGGGACCACGAATGGTCCACCATTAAAGACCACTCCAATAGCAAGACATGCAATGCACATATAACGCACCGCAGCACTCGTGGTCGCAAAGGAATCGAACAACGTCCCGGAGTTGAAGCTGTCCAGTGGGGATGAGCGGTGGGTGCGTGCGCCCGATACCGAAAGCAAAGGTTCACATACTTTACACTGCAAATATAGAGCATTCCCTCTGCTTACTTTGAGTGAACTGATGTTGTTTTAGGTCCCATTTTGCAGACACAAAGGTTCACAGAGATTCAAGCACCATCGCGTGTTTGTTGTAACGCTTTTCAGAGACAGAGACAAGTGGGTTGCTGAGGTCAGGAGGAAGCAAATGAGACATAATAGACACGGCAACTTATAGGTTGCCTCATAATTCAAACATGCACTCCGTAAGCTGACCTGGCCCTCAGATAGTGGATCACTCTGGCCCGAACAGAGATGGACTTTTGATGTGAAGCAGCCTATAGAAACCGCGTTCAGACCCTCCCTAAGTTAGGACATGCTATCACTGGGACAGGAAGGCTTGTAGGCGTGCATCCTTATAGTCTGCGTTTGAAACCCACATACTGCGAAACATCTTTATTACAAGCTTAGGAAATAGCTAGTACAAGCTTTAGCTGCTCGAATACATTAAAATGTACGCTATGCACTTTGCGCGTTTCTCATAAATACGCGCTTTATTATTCACCTTTACCCGAATATCATAAAACACTATTCATATGATGGATAATTAACGAGACCAGGCAGATGTTCATCAAACAAGTGTCTCCATAAAACAAAAACAGAAGAATAGAAAGTTTGTAAAATATGTCTATTACATTAACAGAGATGTTCTGAGTAAGGATACATTAAACACTGTGCACGGGAGGGAGGTAGGAAAGATAGTTTACATTCTCAGTGGAGTAGTCTTGATAACAGGCCAAGAGAAATATGAGCCATTTAAAATGTGTGCATTAAAGTAATTTATAGCGCTTCTACTCTGCTTGAGTACTCTTCACAGTTGCCCTTTTTTAGGCCTTAAGACAAATGACAGGTCCCACCTCAAGAGCTGATGGGAGTGAAAAATCATTCACAGTCGGTAATCGCTTAAAACAACACCATATTTACAGACTAATAAGTGTAAAACTTTCCAGGCTGTTCCCTCCCTCTGAATGGGATTTGAGACGTCCAAGAAAAAAAAAAAAAAAAAACCTTATGTGATTTACATCAATTTGGAAAAGCTTTCATTTGGAATAAGGCTTTGGTTGGCAAGAAGGTGGAAAGAAAATAGGGGGGTATGATTTATCATTTTTTGCATGTCTGGAAGTATTCCACACGTTCCCATTTTAACCAATTCATGTAAAAATGAAATGACCCTGGATATTAATGAGGCTCTTGCCATAAGATCACAGCTGAGGTCAAGTAAATCATTCTGTAGGGCTCCGTTCTTCCTCTCTGTTGGCTCCTCACACTCTTTTTCCTGCTCAGAATTCTTTGATAACGGGCTAACAAGGGATCTGAGAAAATACCACCTCATTGACACTTTCTGTCCATCCAGTGGGACATATTTTACCACGAGTATGCTGGGCAGCTATAAACAGAGCTTTTAGGGGAGGTTAAGGCCCATGATAGATGAGGGCTGGGCACGGGGGTCACTTTCTTTACTCCAAATTGTTGATGTTACACACATTTCTTTCTGCAGGGGCTTTTCTTTTTCCATTCAGTTTTATGTGAGCACATATTACCCTGCGTTACGTTGCATACGTATCTACGTGCTTATTTAGGCTTACTTTTACATGCCATTATCTTACAACCCAGAATCATCAAAAGTAAACACAGTATGGACAATGCATATAAAAACACACGGCGTTTCTTACGCTTACTTTCACTCTGACTCAGCCGCAGACTGTACGAACCTGAAATGTTTTTTTTTTCTTTCCCCGTTTTGTCTGGTCAACCAAATGTACTTCCTTTCCTGCATTTAAGATCTGCAGAAGTTGACACAGTGAAGCATTGACCAATTGGTAATACTTTACACCACTCCTAATGGACATTTTGGCACCGGAGATCCCAAGTGGTTCTTTTATTTTGTCCCGTTCTTAATGCAAAACACGCCTTAAGACAGCGTCGGACGGGGTCATCGTTGCTGCATTTTTTTTTTTTTCCTTTCAAAATTGTCCGCAAATTCTCTGTTGGGGACAGGTCAGGACTGCGCTCAGACCAGGTCTACTCTAAGGTCTCAATGTACTTTTCTGCATTAATGCCGCCGTCACCGAAGTGTAAACGACCTTTGCGAAGAGCACTGATACCGGATGGTTCTTTTTGTCTTTGGTCCGGAGCACATGGAATCCATTTATTCCCAAAAAAAGAACCTGGGTTACTGATTTGTCTGATCACAATAGATGTTTATGCTGTGTGACGGTCCATCCTAGATGCCTCCAAATGCCGGAGAAGTTGACATCGCCTCTGGACAGGGTTAACACGAGGCTTCTTTGTGCTCCGTAAAAGTTTTAAGTATTGTAGTGCCTGACAAAGGTTTGCCAAAGAAATCCCTTGCCCATGTGCTTATATCAGCTTTTGTTAGACGACAGCTCTCGATTCAGTGCCACCTGAGACAGAAGATTACAGGCTTTCAGCTTAAGCTTGCACCCTTGGCCTTTATACGCTGTAATTCCTCCGAATTCAATAAATCATTTACCGATAATATGCACGGCAGAGGATCATACAAATATGCAAATCCCTCTGGTGCAGTTTGTATTTTCTTATCCAAACTGGAGATCCTCTGGCCGTCTTTGACATCCAAAAAGGTCCAAGTTTTTTTGTTCCAAACTGTGATTCCTGTTCACATTAACCGTTCGAAATCACATGATTATTCAGTTTTTTTTTTTTTGTTTTTTTTTTATGAATTAATTACTAGTTTTTAAATTGCCCCATTCCAATTTTTTTTTTTTTTTTGCAATCAGAGATGCAGGCTGTAAATTCTGGACTGGACGTTTATTCTCAAATGAAACATGAAATATCTCGGGTTCATACAGTCTGCAGGAAATAAACGCTAAAATAAATGTGTGCTACTTTACTGGGCGTTTCTCATTCGCGTTTTCCATACTGGAAAATTCATTAATCTGGTGTGTCATATAGTCCAGTATAAATTAGGTGGATTAATTCCGATTCGTCGCCTTTAAGTTGATTTTAATATTTACGTTGCGTGTAATATTAGGTACAATGATGAAAATCCTTTTAGGTCTTCATGTTTCTTCTCTGACCGAAGGCTCCGTCACTGCCAACCGCAATCGATATTCGGTTTTCAAAACTGAACGACTGTGGCATAATTATTGTCCTCCATTTTGTTCATTCCGAAAAACAAGATTCATATGTGGTCAGTGCAGCTCAGCCCTGCAGAAAACGAATCCCAATTCCTGGCCTTCTATCACATCATCAAAAGATAATATGTTAGATCGGGCTATAAAAGGATTATGATATTACCTCATATGAAAGGCTCCAGGCATTTGGTGTTGCATATACCCTAATGCAGGCAATATTTTATCTAATTTGTAGGATTACTCTCTGAGTAACAGTTAACTTGATATATGGGTTAACCAGTGTGACAGTTGTCTATATAAATCTGGTTCATCTGCAATTCACCCATTACATACTTCAGCCACTTCTAAAATAAACTACAAAATGATGTCAGCACAGCACTTTGAGATTAAGCAGCACTGCAAAGTTCTTGGCTGATGTTTCCAAGGGAACACCTTGATGGCTGTAATTACTGTCAGGTTACAAGAGTGATGAGAGATACCAGAGGCCCAAATAAAACGTTAAATGGTTTTGATATAATAGATCTGTATTTCTTTGTTTAGAAATTCCACAGACCATCTGCTGCACATCTTAAGGGCTGCACTGTGCTTCTTATGGTTTTGTTTCTTTAACTGGTTCACTCAAATCTCTGCTGTAATGCGAAGAGATGCCTCCACTAAGAAGCTTTGACAGCCATATAAAGCTAAAACATTTTCGAATTATTGCTAAACTGCTGGAGTAGTAAACAACGAATCCCTTATTTAGTATAATACTTATAAACAATTGGACAACATTTTGCAGTTTCTATATACAGTATATAAACAGTACTTCATCCTAAACAGTGACAGACAGTTTTACTCTAGACAGTTTGAAGAGTTTGGAAAACATCTGTAATAAAAAAAAAAAAATAAAAAAAAAGGTGAGAGCACACAGAGGCAAAACATCTGCGGACAAATGTATGTTGGGGTATGAAGCATTTGGTTATTTGTAACATGAAATGTTATTTACTGCTGTGTTGGGACATGGTGTCCATTTACAACACCCATGGTGTAGACTATGAGCTTGTGTTGAGTTCAGAGAGGATATGTAACAAACTTTGTTTACATGTACACATACGGGAAGTTCACACGTACAGTACACAACCCCTGTGCTTTATGAGTAGGATCGCAGGCATGCACATGGCTCTGTTTGTGCACATGAAGCCATCAATCACTTGTTTTAACTGGAAAACCATGACAGTACACTTTCTATTTCCCACCAATTTGTACATGATGAGACACCTCCTTGCAAATGTGTCAACATTTGCTCGTGTAATGTTTTCCCTTCTGGGTCAAAGTGGTTTAAAATACTCATCAATGAAATAAAATGTACTCGTCAAATGCATTTTTAGAAAGCTCGTTGACGCGAAGGTTAGGTGGATGAAACGGCCACATTATGGAAAACACAACAGCTACTCGCACGTACAGTAGAAAGAGCCCAGGAGGCAATCATGCAGATCATCAAATGATAAAAAGTAGACATTTGGAGACCACTCCACACAGATGGCTAGGAAAAATGCTAAGAAACAAAAGAAAAAAAAATCTAGCACCAAAGCAGGCTGGAATGGAAACAAGGAAAAATAAAATAGGAAGAAACAAAGAAGCAGAAAAGGAGGAGAAAGGCAAGAAAAACTGGAAAGGAAGGAAATGGGGGGGGGGGGGGGAAGAGATTACTACGACAATGCCAATACAAGGTAAGGTAAGAAAACAAGAGGCAGGTGTTTGGTCAATTAGTAAAAGAGAATCAGGTACTGGGAGTCCAAGCAAAAGCAAGGTAGAAGTGAAAGCTTCTATGGGTATGTCAGGTGGTATAATAAGAGAAATAGCAGCACTAATAACACATTTTATTAACAGGGGCCTTTCGAAACACCTTACATCATACAGCAGTTCAAAGACAGCCATACACAGATGACAGTATAGTATAAGGTAGTACGCTTACACTTACCGTGGGACGATCGCGTACATTTACAGTTGGGAAGCTTGAAGAAGTCAATGTCTTAAAAAGACGTACTTGTGAAAAATTAATTGATGGTTCAGATTTCAAGTGGGAGAGAGCTCTCAAGATAAGGGGCTGAGTATCTAAAAGCTCTGGCCCCCATAGTGGACAGACGTGAGGAAGATCTGAGGGTGTGTACAGCTGGATTAGATCGGTAAGATATGGTAGTGCTAGACCATGAAGAGCCTTAAATGTAAATAACAATATTTTATTTTTAACGTATACAGAACTGGACAGGAAGCCAGTGATAGGAGATCTCGGTCTAGTAATAATTCGAGTTATGAGTTATGAAACCGGGCTTTGTGGAGAGTTTGTTATGTTAAGCCAAATAGAAGAGAATTGCAATACGAGATGAGATAGGGCGCGGCAGAGGGCCATCCTGTCCCAGGGTGGAGTCTGCATGCCCTCCCCGTGTCTGCGTGGGTTTACTCCGGGTACTCCGGTTTCCTCCCACAGTCCAAAGACATGCATGTTAGGTTTATTGGTGTCTCTAAAGTGGGCCTTAGTGTGTGACTGCGTGTGCGCCCTACGATGGACTGCCGCCCCGTCTAGGGTCGTTCCTGCCCTTGTGCCCAGAGTTGCCTGGTGGGCACCGACTGACCCGTGACCCCATATAGATGCAGAAGATGACGAATGGATTGATGGTTTGGTGGAAAGGTATAGTCGAGTCAGTGGCATAATGAAATAATGAGCATTAAACTGCATGTGGGTATATAGTTACACATATAATATGTGTGTATGTACAGTATTTTATATACTTGGAGCGTATAATATATGTATTTATACGTTTATATGTGTATAGATCATTATACAATATTCATAAGTATATTTACACCCTTTGTGTATGTAGCAGAACATTCAGTGCAGTTTCAGTTTCGTCACTTTACGCTTTGGACAATTTATATTTCTCCCCCGGGCACTTTATATTGATTTCAAGAGCGGGAAAGACAGGTTGGTTAACGCCCGGTAACGCCCAGTCATTTAGGTGCTACGTTTGATTCAGATCTCTCCCTTGACGAGCTCATTAACGACATCACAAGAATTTCTTTCTTTCAGTTACGTTATATTGCTAAACTTAGAAATATCCTTTCCTTTATAGATGCTGAGAAACTGGTTCATGAACTTATAACCTCGAGGTTGGATTGCTGTAACGTTTTGTTTTCTGGATGTTCTAGTAAATCTATAAATAGACTTCAACTGGTGCGGAATGCAGCAACTAAGGTACTAGTTAGAACTAGAAGATTTGATCATATCAGTCCTGTTCTGTCGTCTCTACGCTGGTTACCAGTTAAATTCCGCATTGATTATTAAAATACTTTTTGTAACGTATAAAGGTCTACACGGTCTGGCCCCACATTATCTGAGTGATCTCGTAGAATCGTACAATCCAGCTCGCCGACTTCGTTCACGGGGGGCAGGGCTTCTTTCAGTTCCTAGAATTAAGTCACAGCAGGGGGAAAATCTTTGTCATACTTGGAATAAATTCCCCACTTTAGTTAGAGATTCAGACTCTCTCCAAAAGTTTTAGGTCTAGGCTAAAAACATTCTTATTTACTCAGGATTTGGGTTCGATTTAGACCGGGTTCGTGAATCAGCTCGGCTCTTTCCTCTTGGTTGCGTTACCTTCTGGTTCTTCCCCTCCTCTGCCATGCTGCTATAGTAGTGCTGCCGGAGTTTCATGCTGCACATGGCATCAGTGATTGATCACAGACTCTGTGCTCCTAACCCATAAGTAACTACATTTTCTCTTTTCTCTCCGAGCCGATGTTCCGGTACCAGTTCCAGCACCCACACGCTTAGATGTTCCTCCACCTCAGCATCACCTATACTGGTCTCCATC
>JAUZST010008824.1:0-13337 GCA_034779995.1 Parotocinclus haroldoi
TCCAATGCAGTCAAGTTCACCCTGAAAGCTGTCGATTCGTGTCACGTTGTCTTTACTATAATAATTGACGGAGTTGGAAACCTATGAAAATGCCATATTGAGAGTCACCAAGGTGTTCGCGATTTAATCTCTGTATATTTTAGACTTGTGAGCAGCCAAGGTACCCGATGACTAATCAGAAAGGGGTGTCTACACACTTGTGGCCATGTAGTGTAAGTGTTAATTTATGAATGGTGGATTGTGACAGCACGCTCCTCTTTGCTCTGACCAATCAGCTGCGAGGCCGCGTGCGCAGATTCAAACGCAGGGACGGAATGAGGCTGCGCGCGAGATTCGGCGGGACAAACAAAATCAGCAGCGCACAGACAGAGGACAGAGGAAAGACGTGAAGTGCAGCGTGTGTGCCAGTACAGTACCGGACAGTACCGGGAAGAACCGGACAGTGCGTGCTCTGAACAGGGCGGGATATGTATCCGAACCCAGACGGATAAACATGTGATTTTCGCTTATATACGCAGAACAACTAGTTTGTTGCTTTGAAGCTGGTGCAGCATCTTGGAAACGTGTTTGTTGTTTAGTAGGATAATTAGCGATCGCTCTCGGAAACGTGAGTGTTTTAAGCAGGAGGGACAGGTTCGAATGAAAAATGTTTGAACATCAGTCTGGCAGAGCCTTGAGTTTGGATAAATGGCAGTTTGTGTGATTTCGTTGTGGATTAACCGCGTTGGTGGATTTCTCTGATACGTTTTCCTCCGAGAGGAAAGCTGTCAGTTCATCAAAACTCACATGGCCAACATGAAACCACGGAGGTAAGACGGTGGATAAGATCTTTGCTCACATCTTTACATGACAAGCGTTTCTATCGTTATGGTTACATGTTTTTGCAGCTGTGATATGTCATGTGGAAACACTTTGCCTAAGCATAAATACATCTTGATATTGGCAGCTACAACCAGTCTTTGTTTTAACCTGGTGTGTATTCACACTGGAAATAAATCCGATTTGAATCCAATTTTTGTTCGTATAACTAACCGATTGCCTGAGATAAATAATATAATGCAACTAAACGCGAGTACTAAACTATTGCTAGCTGTAGTTGCCATAGCAGTTAGCATTAGCCTGAAGTTTTATGAAAATGTGTATTAAAAGTTAGTGCACAGTGCTTAGAATAGTAAAGGCAATAAGGCTGAATTGTAAATACTTTCCTCTTTGTAATATGTTAGCACAAACATACAGATCTGCATGCTGACGTTGCGTGGCTAGCTAGCGCCCAGAAAGGCGTCCTTCGCTACTACGTAGTATGCGAATTACCTACATGACACACGATATCGGTACGTACTTTCTAGTATGGAAGTATGCGCCTTGAGACGCAGCCTAGCGAGTTAAACGGTTTCGGTAGTTTTTGTCAGTGTAGCTCAGAATGATGTACATTAAAGTAAGCACACTATAAATGTTTCTATACTGTCCAATCCAATGGTAATACAAATATATAAGCCAGTAAAGTCAACGATTTAGTAACACTTGTGGGAAACGTTAGCATGCTACTGTCAGTGAGCTGTCACTTGACTGAGCGCTCTGGTGTTTAGCAAATGTTAATGATTAAAAAACGTCATTTACACATTAGAGTGACACTAGTCATGATACAAACTTCATAAACGGGGACAAATTAGATCTGTATATCTAAACTTGTTTTGATTACTTTGGGCAAATAAGTCACACCTGCTAAAGACAGCATAGGTTGTTGTTTTGGACAGAAGTATGCTGGCCCACCTGCTTTACCAGCACGACCAGCAAGACCGTGAGGGTTCACAAGCCAAACCAGCACCAGCCCAGCACCAACCTTGTAATTTAAAAAAAGTGCAAAACACTCTTGCCAAACCAAAACATTACATATAAAACATGTATATTAGTATGGAGTTTGCCCCACTTTTGCTGCTAGGTCGACAAGAAGTTCTTCTTAAGATGTTCTTCTACTAGCAGGGCTTTCCACCAGATTTTGAAACATGATTGTGAGGGCCACTTCTGATGTCAGGCAATGTAAACCCTGGCTTGGTTTTGGCATTCCAGTGCATTTTAACCCATTGAAAACCACGATTCCTATTTGGGGATCGGGTGCTTTAACTCAACTACTGATGGGATGGGATGTAGCCAGAAATAAAGTAATAAATGTTCAGAAAAACATTTGGCAGTTAATGGGTTAAGGTGTGTGGTGTTGCGGTCATGGTTTTGTGCTGGCCAGCCAAGTTCTCAATCAAAGTTGGCAAACCAAATCTCTATGGACTTTGTTTAATGACAGTAATGCAGAAAGCTGATGAACTGATTTGTTGGAAGAAAAAACCTATAAATGTGTCATTGAGAGTCATCTGCAACCGTTTGTCTACGCATAATCCATGAAAGCATGTTCTATTATGAATGTGTTACAACTGGGTGTTGCTGAAATAGCACAGTAGTAATAGTAATTAGTAATAAACAAACCTGTTTGTAAAGTATATATTCCGTGGTAGACAGTTGTTATATTTACTGTACAGAATGTCCATCCTATGATGTAAACAACCTTACAAACAGGTGACTGTCCAACATTGTGCACTAACCTAAGCATGAAAATGATCAGAAAGAAAGGTCTCGGTGTTCAACATTACAAAGACCGGTGTAATGGGATTTCCTTATTTTTCATTTCAAACCTTCTTGGTAAAGAGCAAGATCAAGTAAAGGTAATACATTAAGAAAACTTTACATATAGTTTTAAACAGGTTGCACCACTGCAAAAAAAAAAAAACATTTAACTGCAAAATCATGGTCATTTAGACCTACAGGGTGGCTGGTAATAGTTTTACTGAATCGCTTCGATAACTTTTTATGAAAGGGTTTGCAGTACACGTTGCTAGTTAACCTAGTTGGCATTAGTTGACATTTCGATTTTTTTGAGTTACATTAAATAGTTAAATACTTTTAATGACTAAATCTAGCTGTCATGTTCAAGAAAGATTCAGTGCAAATGAGTGGATGAGGTTTCTACATCACACAACATCATGCATAGCCATTACATAAGATTTAGCTGAGTGTTCAGCTTTATGTGTGCGTGCATGCGTGTGTGTGTGTTGGGGGGTTGAGTGTGAGTGATTCCCTCCACTTGCCCCTTTCTGTGCCTCCTGGAAAGGGTGGAGGGTCAAGCTGTTTCTTGCGACAGTAGTTCCACTGTGGACGTTAATTTTATTTTCTGAATAAGCCAAATGCTTTGCTGACGTCAACAAAAAGCAGGTCGTGCCCTACAGCCTATAAAATCCACTGTGGCTAGATGAGATGAGATTAATATCACAATGTTTTTTTTTCCATGAGACAATTTTCTCTGTGCACATATTCTCAGTTTATTGATGATATCATTCATTATCAATGCTTTTGTTACTCTGTTGCCAATCACAGTCAATGTTTTCTTTTTCCTTTTAATATGCTATGATGGAAAAAAGCATTTGTTAAAAGCACAGCAAAACTAAATCAAATATCCATCATCACTTATGCTCTTTGCCACATCATCCATTCCCTTAAATTGCATGCCAATGTTCGGGTAGTGTTCTTTTGCATTTTGGTTCATCCGAAAGTGCAGCCTTTTTATGTAAAGGATTTAAAAACATAGGATTAGTGGGCTGAGGATGTGGTTAGTTTGGCTGCCTCCTGAACAAGTGTGTAGTAGGCCTACACCTCTGGAGTGGAAAAGAGGCCGTTTGTTTGGAGTTGCTTAGAGTCCTTCTTCAGTCTTTCACAGAGGGGAAGCTTTATGCTAAACTTTAGTTGCCATGTTTCTTGGCTGAAATATCTCTTTCATCAGAAGTGTAACATTTATTACCAGTGGGAGGCCTTGTTTGTCCCTCAAACTTGCCTAGCAGGGTTTTGGATTTCCATATTCGTCCATTTTCTGACAGACTTGGACTTTGGCCTTCAATTACATTTGTGTAGCTCACAGGATAGGATTGTATGTCATGCACAGAACAGCTCGTTTGCAGCCCTTGCTCTTTTCATACAAACTCACTGTTACTTGTCCTGAAATACTTGAGATTATAACAGGATGAATGTTGTGTGAGTTCAGTTATTGTTTTAATTATAATTAAGTGCTCAAAATTATTTTACAGTAAGTGTAATTAAAAACAATGAAAGACTGTCACTTTTTTGCACTAAATTAATGCTTTGGAATTAGGTTTGCACTCCAGTATCCCAGGACGATATGCCCCCTTTCTTTACACCCGTGAATAAATCTGGACCTTCTTCTGTGGGGAAGTGTTTCTAAGCAACTAGGCATTCCTGTGAGCTAAAGTATTATGCATATCCAGAGTTACTGTGGCCACTCGCTAGAAAATACAGTTGGCCTTGATAGTATGGTCATTGGCTTACAGTCTGTTTGTTTAATAGGAAAAAAATTGTTGACACCCTTGGTAAAGAAATCTTGCAAAAAATGTAGGCATCATGGTTTATTACCTTAATTTCACACAGTAGAAAATCAAAGCTTTTATTGATGGGCCGTTCTTGTTTGTTTGGTTATTTGTTTAACATTACATCAGCATCGATGGCTATTTGTGACAGTTACAGTGCTATAACAACAGCTACACTAAAACTGTCAGACACACTAAAACTGGGGCGATTAACCGAATGCATATGTTTGGAATGTAAGGTTATCTGCATTGAGTGCATTTGTTGGAAAAAACATGTGGAAATTGGGCTGTGTTGTGTGTAAACCTTTTACCCATATTTGCATATGTTGTGTCCACAATTCTGTCAGTTTCTTAAATGAAATCAGATTTTGATGTTCAAGTTTTCCAGTCCTACTTTGTCAAAACATTTCTTCTTCTCGTAACTAACTAAATTTGGTGTGAACCAGGTGAAACAAATGATCATCAAGGGTCACTGTTTTATGGCAGTTTTGTTTAAAAGCCTTGCCATTTCTTTCCTTTTGCCCTTTTCATTTCAGTGAGGATGATGATGAGGAGCGACATTCTACGGACCTTGAAAAAGGACCCAATAAGAACTCAAAAAAGATGCTTTGCAGAGTGAAATGGTCCCGAGAAGAGGTACCCATCTCTGATGGATTGCTAGATGTGCATATGCTCACGATTATATTGACTGACAAAGTAGTAGTTACACCATATTGAGAATGACAGTTGCATTCGGTTGTTCGGAAATGGAATGTGGTGCTACAGTAACACTAAATTGAGCTAAACCTTAAATTGTAACACTTAATAATGTAGGTCAGTGTTATAGAAATAGATACAGAATGCTTTTCATTCTCTGTACAGGACGAAAAGCTTAAGAAGCTTGTTGAACAGCATGGCACAGACGCATGGAAAATAATCGCAACCTTTTTCCCGGTAAGCTGTAACAGTCCTTCTGTGGCAAATTGGTCATCTTTAGTACACAGATGTGCGCACGGTGTGATGACTTATTGATTGGGGTAAATTAAGTGTTGTTCTGGCTATGTACAGCTCACAAATGTTGACCATTTTGGAATTCGTTCATTCTTGACAGACGAGGACAGATGGCCAGTGTCAACACCGCTGGCAGAAAGTTCTGAACCCCGAGCTGGTGAAAGGGCCCTGGACAAAAGAGGAGGATCAGAGGGTAAGATGAGCTGGGCGTCTAAGATCCTGAGGGAATGACTGGGGAGGTTGGGGAGTTTCTGCGAAATAATGACAATTGAAGGTAGCCTGTTGTAGGAAATCTGCATTATCTTACTCTTGACTACAGGTTTGAGAGATTACCATATTAAAGGTTGTTATTTACAGTGAAATCCTGCCTTACAAACTCCTGCTGTACTATTTCCCACCATAGTGCATGGGGTATTTTAATCCCACTCCCCACTATCCATTTATGATGTTTCTGAATGGCATTTTGCCTTTACCTGCACTTTTCTATCAGTAAGAATGTTCAGCTACATGTTCAGTATATACACTGATTATTAATGAACCTTGGCACTGGACAGTGTATTTTGCTCCAGTTGTGTGAATATTCATTTCTAGGAACAAGGTGCATTCATATTACAATATTTAGTCTTGTTTGTGCAGATGGCATTTGTAACAAGCCACACTTCTTATGCTGAATACTAACACGTTCACATATGGTTTAAGAGATGAAAGAGTTAACCATGTATAACATTGGTGTGTTTTGTAGTGTTCAGATCTCAGTATTACTGTATAACATTATACCTTTGTGGTGTTTACAGCTCAGACCTGGGCAAAGCTTGATTTGTAACAAATAGCCAAGGACTGATGTAATGCATTCTCTGCATTATAATGGAAATGCATGAGGCACTAAAGAATGCTGTAAATGCTGTGTCATTGGGTAAAAATGTGACTGAACAGAGTTACAACAGCCCTGGCACATGATTAACACAGAAGATTCCTTGTATGGCCTGATAGTTTTGCACCTTCGTACATGTGCACGCTTTCTGCTGGCAACAATTTTCTAGGCAGCCTTGACAGTGACAGTGTTCGAGCACTACAGACGCCTTGACATGCAGGCCCTACCGTCTGTGCCCAAGGGAGGGGGGGGTCTGTCAGGGAATCTTCTTTTGGCACTGCAACAGCAGCCCCTGTTGGCACCGCAGTTTCCATCAGCTCATCCAGGGCAGGAAAATCGGATTTATAATAAGGATAATCCATTTGAAAGGTTTCAAACTGTCATTTTTGCTGCTGTTGTGTTGTTTTCTCATCTGCCTTGCATTTCCACAGGTGATTGAGCTGGTGCATAAGTACGGCCCCAAGCGATGGTCAGTCATTGCTAAACACCTTCAGGGTCGTATAGGCAAGCAGTGTCGAGAACGCTGGCACAATCACCTGAACCCTGAGGTTAAGAAGTCTTCCTGGACTCAGGAAGAGGATCGCATCATATATGAAGCACACAAACGACTCGGTAACCGGTGGGCTGAAATCTCAAAGCTGCTGCCTGGAAGGTATGCAGGAGTTTTGCCTGTTTTACCTGTATCTGTGCCTAGAACTCTTTGCATTAAGTTATCTGTCTGAATTTTAGGACAGACAACTCCATTAAGAACCACTGGAACTCCACCATGCGCAGGAAGGTGGAACAAGAAGGATATCTTCAAGATGGCAACCAGAGCTTTATTGCGGATCAGCCCCTGAAGAGACGACATAAAGCCTGCCCAAATTTGGAGCACCCTCATGACCCCAGCCATTTGCTCATGAATGGCCAATCACAAGTAAGAGAATAATGCTAGACTTTCAATCTTATTATTTATGTTTTGTTAAAATAATAATTATGCTCAGACTTGAGATGGAAAAATATGCTAAGAAACCTTAATAGTTTGGGAAATGAAGGTTTTGGAAGCCATTTAAGTTAAATATGACATTGATAAGACTAGGTTAGTTGTTTATGGCTTAAGAATAAGACCTTTTTCACTTTAATTTGAGCACATAGTCCATTGAAAAGTACTTAAGCAATGCAGTTGGGATTTACATGCTGCCTTTTTGCATTTTGTGCTACATATAGCTGGTAGGATACTCGTTCGGCTCTGTGAGCGGGCAGAGTATTGACGGGATCGCAGAAAGTTCAAGCTTTATATCGGTGAGCGCTTTTTCTGATGCTATACTCGCCTTAGGTTTTACTCCCTGTTATTTCTCTCTATCCTTTCTTTTCAACCAATCAGTTGTGCGTCTGAACCGCATGCTTGCGTTCTGGTGTCATAAATTACGTTTTTGGGTCTCAGAAATTAGGCCAGACAGACCGAGTACACGCCTTTAGCCTTTACAAATAGCACAACTTTTAAAATGTAAACGCCTCGTCCATCTTGTGCCCAGTGGAATTTGGGAGCAGAGCCAATGAAATGTTTGTGGTTGTGCCAGTAAACCCGTTGTCTCCGTGTCTCTTCCTTCCTTTTCTTCCCGAATCCTCTCCCACAGCCGTGCCGTGACGATCCTGACAAAGAGCAGCGTATTAAGGAGCTAGAGCTGCTGCTAATGTCAGCTGAGAATGAAGTCAGGAGCCAGTCCGGTCCTTGTGTAAGAACCACTGTGTGTGCGCGTAGAGTAGTGTGCTCTAGGCTTCTCCACCCCTTTCATCCCTTCCTCATCCCCCACATGTCCTCACAACATCTGCGCTTAATGAGCTCAACTTAAACTCACTACTACTACACCTAATAGTGGCCTGCCGCCGGTAACTAGATCATATAGTGCACAGCATGACAGCACCTAACGAAGAAAACGCGCTTGGAAGACATTGCTTTCAACCTCGCTTTAAAAATGATGTGCTTTCCCTTTATGCTTGATAAGGCGCTATCAGTGAATGCTCGGTTTTCAATCGTTTGAATTGTGAACGGTGAGAATTTGATACGGTTACGATTGTAACTATTGTTTCTTTTATTAGGAACTGCAAAGTACAACAGCACAAGTTGCCAGCATGTTTCGTTGACTAAATGAAACGGAGCTGGAACAAACTTAAGTGACATTTCTGTAATTCATTATGCACCCTTAGTGTTTATTTGCTGAAATTAACGTATTATGGGAACACAAGTCATGTGCAAAAGATTGGGCACGTTCAAGATAGGCTTTAGTACTTAGTTGACTTGCTAGGGACTGTGGTGGCTTAGTGGTTAAGGTGCTGGATTATGGACCAGAAGCTCCAGGGTTTACATCCCACCTCTGCTACAGTTGGGACCCTGAGCAAGGCCCTTTACCCTCAATTTCTTGGATTGTAAAACTGTATTCATTGTAAGTCGTTCTGGATAAGGGAGTCTGCTCAATGACATACATATAAACATAGGCCTTAAGCCATATCCATTTCCACCCAAATTTTGTGTCCCTTGTCACAGCATAAAGCATTGTGAACACCTTGGGATCTCTTAAGGATGAGCAGTTTTGTAGCAGTGGCTGGACATGTGCAGATAAAATATCAACAAATCCTGCATCCGACACATCCAGTGTTGAATCTTTAGCTGCAATAGAGGTTGAAAAATACAACAAAGGCAACCTAGCTTGGGTTATTCAAACCTATGCACATTTTTCCAATATGTTAATCATAGCAAATAAGAAAATGGTGCATTTAAATGTACAGAATTGTTTCATATTTCTGTTTGTTCTTTGCCCAGGTTGCACTAATGCATACATTTCGTACTGTGGTCAATAATTACCTTGGATAGGTAACTCATTCAGGGAGTACCATGCATCAGAGTCTGACTTTCTTCAATATTCGGGAAACATAATTGATTTTTCACCACCCTGCCTTTCTTCCCATCATCTTATATCTTATCACTGCTTATCGGTATTCTAGTTGGACTTGTGTGCGAACAGACCATTCTAACTTTGATCCCCTTCAGAATCCTGAGAGTTACACCAGTTGGTCGGACAGTTTACCTGATGATACCATGACCACCACAGGGAGCACAGAAGAGACGAGTGCTGAGCTGTGTCAAGCAAAGAAGGGCCAAACTCCATCTGTACCAGTGCAAGTCTCTCCCAGCAAGTTCCTGGCAGTGGAGGCCAGCGCTGTGCTGTCCAGCCTGCAGACAATTCCTGACTTTGCAGAAACTATAGACCTCATTGACTCGGTAAGCAGATGGTTGTTTACCTCAAACCCTCTAAACTGAACTGTGTTGAACTATTTACAAGCATTAAAAAAGTTAACCTTTATTTTTAGTTTGATCAGAAAGAACATTTAAATATTATAACAAAAGTGGTATAACAATGTAGGTTTTTTCCTATTGATATATCTAAATAAAACGAAACTGTCATATTGTAATGCTAATGAAATGAATGCGGGATGAGCAAGTTTCTTGATATGTTGATACCTCGGTGTGGTTGCCATCAGAGAAAATCGCCCTAATTTTTTAAAACATATAGTATAAATTGACAAAAATACGCAAAACGGGCGCACTCATTTCACTTTATTTTATCAGATTTTATCGTGATGATAATGGTATCAGTAATGATTCATTGTATCTATAAGAATGGATGGGACTCATCTACACAACAACTCATTAATGTGTTGCAAGATTGTAATTTATGTAAACATCACGCAACTGCATGTCCTTAAAACTGTTACAATTATAGGGTTAAATCAACCGGCAGGATATCCTGTGTTCTGCTCTGCTCTCCTGTTATTAAGCTGCCCAGGACACATGATGTTATGTCAACCGTGTCATGTAAATGGTTAAGAGACTCTTACAACGCCTGAGTGTTTTTTGTGTCTTAATACAGATATGCATGTTTAAATATAGGCGCTTAAATTGGGTGAATAGCGACACAAGGGGTAGTGCCTACTTGAACATTCGAGCTGATGTTCCAGGACCACACACTTAGATGTTCCTCCACCTCAGCATCACTCTACTGGTCTTCGTCAACAATAACCAGTCCCACCATTCCCGGGTCCCACCAGAGTGCAGTAATTCCCTCCATCATTTAGTCATTAGGAGACGGTGTGCCTTTAATACCTTACCACTGAGGACTCATTATCTTAAATCACTAAATAGATTTATTTACAAGGTTTATTTCATTTAAATGTTATTACTAATTTAAATTTGATTATCAATTTAAATTGTATGATTTACTTAATTTTACCATTACTCCATAGGCTTGCTCAATTTAAGATTGGCCTTTTAAGATAATGCAAAATTGTAAAGCTGCTTTGAGACAATGCACCATTGTAAAAAGCAATATACAGTCGTATCTGGTTAATGGGACCAGCCGCTAATTCGGACCGAATCCTAAAGTACCGAAACAAATTAGATACATGTAATGTTATTCGCCTATTTGGACCAAAATTCTGTTTAATCGGACCAAAGAACGTGAGAGCGAATAAGAAAACGAAGCCAAAAGTCGCCACTTAGAGCGGCTACAAAGCGGGTCAGCGAGATATGGGAGGATTTTTTGATCCCCGGGAGAATTTATGCTTTTTGTTCAAGTGCAACTTCAAACGTTCTTCAAACGTTGACTGGAATTTAGTATTTAGATTTTAAAAACTTTGTTTTTTTACAGTATTTTACAGTATCATTGTTTTTTCAATGAACAAAGTTGGTAAGCAACAGTAGTTCTTGTTTGTACGTTCGCTAAATGTGTAAATCATACAATAAAGGATTAATAAACATTTAATATGTTACATAAATTATAGCACGTCCCGTCTTGCAACATAGGGCATGTTCGATTAATCGGGGCATCCGGTTATTAGGACCAAAAACGATCGCGCCCGATGTGCCCGACTTTAGTGGTTTGCCATTGCGTTTGTCAAAAGTTTTTTTCCCCCACCCTATGCGGGTTTCCTTTTAAAAGTAATCTAGCTTGAATAATTGATCGATTGATAATTACCAGATAGATTTCTAGATTTGGTAAGCAAACCAACTGTAAGTACATTTTGCTTTGCAGGATCCCATGGCCTGGAGCGAGGTCGCAAGTTTCGACCTCTCTGAACCTGTGAGCCCTCCTAAACCTACCACCCTTGGTGGGACATTCCCAACACCAGAAATCAGCAGAGAGGATGTTGGGTACCTTCTCAATACCCCTGCTGCTTACAGACCTCGCACTG
Source organism: Parotocinclus haroldoi (assembly GCA_034779995.1). Lineage (NCBI taxonomy): Eukaryota > Metazoa > Chordata > Actinopteri > Siluriformes > Loricariidae > Parotocinclus > Parotocinclus haroldoi. The sequence continues at coordinate 11,512 of JAUZST010008824.1, forward strand.
GAATGGGCCAGGGAAAACCCAGTCCTCAAAGCATGCCATCTGGGTGCAAATGTAATTCTCCTGCACAGTGCGGGCTGAGGAAGAAGATAAGAGAAGGAACAGACCAGTCACCCACTTGTGAAAGAAACTGTGGCTCGTTTACTGACAACAATGCCAGCTCACCGAAAGGCACACCAGTCAAGGGCCTTCCGTTTTCCCCTTCTCAGGTATGAAATGTGAATCAATGCGTGACAGCATTCGTTAAAAAATGTGCTCTGGTCTCCTCTGTTTCAGCCGCAGCCACTGTTAGTTTTGTTTCTGCTTTTTTTAAACTGTAGTTCTTCAATATATCTGAAGCTGAGCATTTGAACTTGGACAATCCAGCACTTACATCTACTCCAGTGTGTGCACAGAAACACTTTTCGAGCACGCCTCAACAGCGGGTAACAACTCCCAAACATCAGAAAGAAAATGCTGGGTAACACTGCTACTCCTTGAGTATTTAACCTTTTTTTTTTCGTTTGCTCATCAGTTTGTTTACCCATTTATTTATCGATCTGTTCAGCTTCAGGACGCCCAAAATTCGTAAGTCTGTAGTGGGCCACACCCCAAGGACACCTACACCCTTTAAAAATGCCCTGGCAGCCCAGGAGAAGATGCATGGGCCCTTAAAAATGGTGGTATGTTTAAGATCTTTTTGTCCTAATTCTTCTAAATATTGTGTGGGCTTTAAGGTGTTTACTACTGTTATCGACTGCATGCAGCCTCAGCCGCTAGCTTTCCTGGAAGAAGACATTAGGGAAGTTTTGAAGGAGGAAACGGGAACAGACATCTTCACTCAAGGGCAACCTGAGAATAGGCTGTATGAGGTACAGGTTTCAGCAGTTTATGTCCTTATTCATAATTAGGCTCTTCCGTTTGTTGTATTTTCTGATTTGACCTACTTTTCCCCTCCAATATTTGGCTGATCTTTAGATAGATGCACCTGCCAGGAAGGTGAGGAAGTCATTGATGCTGGACAACTGGGGAAAAGACTGCCTCAGTGTACAACTGTTTCCTCAACAACAGACCAATAGTAATACTCAAGTAAGAAACAGAGCTACCAATAGAGACTTTACTGTTAACAAGCCTAAAACAGTACTGCTTACCTCAAGTATAGCAGGTAGGATTATACTCTGTGTACATCCGAGAGCCAAAAGGAAAGGATGGTGGTAATGGACACCTCACAAACAGCATAAGACTAAAACAAGTGTGACTTCTGTTGAGTGGACACTAAGAAGGAAAACATGATCTCTAAATTTGCTGAGTAACAAATGTAGCGGAAGGCCCCAGGACTAATATTCGAGATACACCTTATCTCATCTAACTTATCTTCAAATGAGTCATGCTATGCAGTATTAGGTAAGGCCTGGTTGGACTCTCTTTGTGTCAACTTAGGGTTTTCTCCCAATGTCAGCATGGGTTCCACCTGGTACTCTGGTTTCCACAGTCTAAAGTCATGTTAGATCCACTAGTGTCTCTAAAGAGTCCCAGAGGGTTTATGTGTGTCCTGCTAAGGATTGGTGCCCTGTCTAGATTTTATTACCACTTTGCACCCTGTGTTTCTGGTTGCTTCTTGACTCGGCATGAATAGGTGAATAGGTACGAAATGATTGATATGAAAATGTAACGTGACCATCTTACTCATTACATTTAGAAAATATATATACAGTCGAATCCGGTTAATGGGACCACATCGGGACGCGATCATTTTGGTCCTAATAACCGGCGGGTCTGATTAATCGAACATGCCCTATGTTACAAGACGGGATGTGCTATAATTTATGTAACATATTAAATGTTTATTA
>JAUZST010008825.1:0-13337 GCA_034779995.1 Parotocinclus haroldoi
TTAACACCTGCCGACGAACGCAATACAGCTTGGCCAATTGCCTGCCATTTTTCACAAAAATATGGACAAACTTTTTGTTTAGTGTTTCCCCGTCACCTTATTAATTGAAAGCTGCGTGTGATTGGTTTAAATGTGTGGCACACACGCTTGACATGCGGGCAGTGGAGACATTAAAGGCACCGACTGAGGAAAAAAACTCTCCGCTCTGTAGCACTGGCAGAAGCAGAGCAAGGCGCGCAAGGAGAGGGAGAGGGAGGGGAGAGACAGCGAGGCACCGAAGGACAAAAAAAACGACGTTGGAAAAAAACTGTCGGCTCTGTGGCACTTGCAGAGCACAAGCGCAAAGGCAGGGAGGCGGAGAGACAGCGAGATACTGAAGGGAAAAAACGGCTCCCAAATAGGATCCTAAACGGCTCTCATTGTGGAGCCGGTTCCAATCGTTCACTTCAAAGAGTCGGCTTAGAGCCGGATCGTTCGCGAACGACACATCACTAGTGCTTGAACACCAGCATTTCAGTATAGCGTAAAATTGTTTTTGTATGGTAAAAATGTCAGGGAACCGAAACTAATTAGTAAGAGTGTACTGAATTACTAATGGTAATTCATATTTTAGTATAGATGACTAAGCAACAGTTGAGTTGCTTAAGAATTTGGGCAGTAAAGCATTCCCAAATAGCAAGTAAATGATGGGCCAAATGTGGCCCACCTGCCGCCGTGGAATGACGGCGATGACTTCGTCCGGATCTGGGTGACGCAACAGATCCATAATTAAACCCAAATTTAACCAGAACTCAGATACAATCTGGGCCAGATTACAGCCACAACTCAGCCGTTGTTCAACCATGTAAATTTACCACTTTACATGTGGTCCTTTTGAGAAAACTTGATACCAAGCAGTTTAGTGCTTCAGGTGCTGATTTGTCCCATTATTACTGCAAACACGCCTTAAGAATGTTGGTGATGTCGCATTTTTTATTTCAAAATTCAACACATGCATTCTTTAATGGGGACAGGTCAGAACTCAAGGCAGACCAGTCCAGTACCTGTCCCCTCTTCTTCTACAGCCATATCTTCATAATGTATGTAGCACGTAGTTTTGCTTTAAGATCTCAGTGCTTTTCAGCACTGTGACAAACCCTGGCTTTCTGGACTTGTTCCTGGATGCCAGCACACATGGGTGACACTATCTGAACCAAATAAATGTATCTTGGTCTTATCAGACCACAGGACACAGTTCTAGTAATTCATCTACTTAGTCTGCTTGTCTTCAGCAAACTGTTTGCAGGATTTCTTGTGAGTCATCTTTAGACGAGGCAGTGACAGGCTGACCCCCCCTACCCCTGTAACCTCTTCAGCAATGCTATCAGCACTCCTACGTTTATTTTATAAAGCTAGATATAATGCTGAGCACGTGCACTCAACTTCTTTGGTCGACCATGGCGAGGTCTATTCTGAGTAGGTTATATGTGCTTACCAGTATAAGTATAAGCTAAAACTTATAATAGCATTTTGAAATACATTTACATTTTCATATAATGTACTCCCAAAATAATTGTATACTTTTTTATCAATCAAAGAGCCCATGTCCATGGAACAATGAAATCTATTCATGTAGGCCTATACTACAATTATAAACATAATATTTGTAAAAGTTTTGCATAAGTATTTGTAATTACCTACTGTATTGTCTTTCTTATACTAAAATGCAGTGATATATTACAAGAAAGAGTTACTGATAACTGTTAAATCAGAGTTAAATATCATAAATATTTAATATAATATGAATATAAATATCATAATATACTTAATTGCTGAATATTGGAATGTGTAGATGTATAGTAAATGAGCGATTTAGCAACATCTATTTACAACCCCAATTCCAATTAAATTGGGATGTTGGCCATCTATCCGGTGCCCACTCAGTAACTCTGGGAGCTAGGAGCAACCCTATACGGGGCGCCAATCCAATGTAGGGAACCCACCGAGCCAGTGTGCTGCCTGTTGGGATGTTGTGTAAAGTATAAATAAAAACAGAATAAGATGATTAGAAAATTCTTTTCAATCTATATTCAATTGAATTGAATACATCGTTGCTCATCAGTCTGGGGTCTCTTGTCGTATTTTGCGCTTCATAATGCACCACACATTTTCAATGGGAGACAGGTCTGGACTGCAGGCAGGCCATTCTAGTATCCTCTCACTCTCTCAGTACTCTGTCACTACGAGGTCACGCTGTTGTAACACGTGCAGAATGTGGCTTGACATTGTCTTGCTGAAATAAGCAGGGACGTCCCTGAAAAAGACGTTGCTTTGATGGCAGTACAAGTTGCTCCAACTTGGGCTGTTCCGCTTGCACAGATTTATCCAGATTCTCTGAATCTTTCGATGATATTATTGACTGTAGATGAAATCCCTAAATATCTTGCAATTGTGCAATGAGAAACATTGTTCTTGAACTGTTGGACTATTTGTTCACGAAGCGGTGAACCTCGACCCATCCTTGTTCGTCAACGACTTTTGTTGCCCCTGTACCAACGTTTTTGTAGATTTTTGCAGATGATGTAGTTGCAAATGTTGTGTCCTTCCTCAATGTAATCGTGATATATCTCTGATATAATGTTGTTGGGATCACAACTTTTAGTTCGTACATTTGGTTGGGATTTGACTCTCCGGGCCCCCGTATGTTACTGTATTTAGAAGAGATCATAGAAAGGCTATAGAATAGATACACACAGTACTGCATGCCATGTAGCATCTGTCGAAATCTCGCGATATTTGGGAGTCTCGGCCGATCGTGCGGAGCACGGTGTGCACATCCTTTCTGATCGCTCAGTGTCTGGGTAGAGAGAAGAGGGAGACGAGTCTTGAGGTGAGCTCTGCCTGCATTCACAGTCATGTTATTGTATCAACATGCAGTAGTACTTGTACAGTTAACTTAAGTGTTTATAATTGGTATGAGTAGCCAGATGAAGCAGGAACCCACCGTGCTCTTATTCGCCTTGTTTTGTTGGAGCGACTTCTCGTGGAAAAAGTGGTTCAGAAACGCGTCAGCTTCGCCTAATTCTCTCTTTACTCAGCTCTTATTAAGTGCGTAAAAAGGACGATCTAAGTTTATAGTTGGCTTTCACGAACACTGGCGAGTATTCAAGTGATTTTGTGGAGCTATTTTCCAGTTTGGGCTCCCTTGGTGTTAGAGAGACTGTCAAAGAGCTACATTGTATTCGGTAGAATCAAAGCAGTATACCGTTAGCCAGGATATAACACTGAGTAGTATGTTACTGCCATGCTCATATACAGATAACATTATATGTCGAAGTGGGTAGAGTTAGGACAGCCCTGTCCTAAAAATGTCTATTATAAATAGGTCACCCCTCTTTCCTGGCTGATGTGGCTCGGTTTACAGATTTACAATTGGGTCACATTTGTTACCCCAGCCGCACAAGCTCCGTTGCAAGCACACTGTCTCAGTATTATTAAAATTACCCAATTCAGGATAGTCTAATGGGCTTTGTGACTTTACAAAATGAAATCAATAGCTGGAATGGTTTGTTTAGCTAAATACTGGGTGTCATATGAGCCCAGCATCATATGGTTAATGTTAGGGATGCACCGATATGACTTTTAATATTCTGATACCGATCTGACATCACTGCTGAATTAATATACTATATACCTAACCATGTAAGAGAGAGATAGTTAAGGCATCAGGATTGACTTGAAAATGACTTTACTGACTTTACTGTTGCTAATTGGTGTAGCATGATTCAATTTTTTTGAGGTTTTTAAGCAGTTTTCTTAAATATCTAATATCTAGATTATCTCAGGCTCGGGTGACCATACACCCTACTGAGCAGGCAGTGTGCCCAATTTGAAATGCTTCCCTTCACGCCCATGAATATATCACCTGTTACTCGATTACGTTGATTGAATTTGCATCTCACTTGCATGGTCAAACAACTTTCTCTGACTTTCCATTTGCTTTTCTGATGATTTTGTTCAATGGAATAAAATCAAACGTTTTTTTTTTTTCAATCGCTTCATATTCATTATGAAAATTTTTTGTGCGAAAGGTTAAGAGTGTGCATTTTATAGCTATAAATGAAAGAGCAATTTATAACTTAAAGCATTCCTGTTTCCCAAACCCAAGGTCATGCTCTTAAATTGTTAGGCTGTTGTTGTGCTTTGAACTTTGCAGTTCAAGGCTAGAGTTGCACCAACTGATTTGTATGATGTTGTAAAGTGATGTTGTATGTAGGCCTAGGGAGACTATTAAGTAGCACTTCATCTTATACTTCCTCATCATGAACACATTACTTATAACCAAACATGCGAGTGTGCTTAAAACGAAACTGAATTCTGAGTTAAACTTTGTGAAAGAACCGTGATGTTCATGTGTGGCTGTGTTAGTATTGCTGTGTTCTATACAAGTTAAATGTGACCATTACAGAAATGGTTATCTGAGACTGATCGGCTGATCATGCTAAAAGCAGTTGGTTTTGTTTTTTTTTAATATTTGTAAATCATGCAAATCGTGTAAAGCATACAAATTCTGTGCATTTTCATCTTATATCTGTCCGTTGTTATTACATAATTCTGTTTGTGTTCACCGCATCACAGATATCAAGGGCCCTTAGAAATACCTCTATACAGTTGACACTTTGGCTCTGATGTCATGCTGAACAGATCGGTTGCACATATTGGCCTAATTATCTAATACTCAATCCAGGTGATTTTGTTAATATCGTTAACAATGTCCGATCTTAATATCTGACCCTAGTTTTAAAGTATCTACTTTAGTGAGACCTGCTGTTTCACAACTGGAGCTTCTCTGGCATTTACAGTACACATATCTTAATCCTTTAGGGAATCTCTGGGTGCCATAAAACAAATTAGGCATTTTTTGGTAATTTACTGAAGCCCTGTATGAACCACCAGTTTTGATAAATATGTGTGTATTTCAAGAGTTTGTTATATATGGCAATAAACCAGTTTAGGCTGTTTTATTTCTTGATTTTGCTGTGGCATCCAGCCTCTTCATCAAGGAAATAGAATGCATTAATATTATAATGTGCTAGAAAGACTTCATTAGGTGCCTGACTAGAATAAAAAAAGATACTTAAGAGTGTAGATTTTGCTTTTGAAATGTAGCAAGTAAATGTTAAATGTATTAAGGTACAGAAATAATCGAGTAAAGCGCAGATGCCTTAAAAATGCTTATGTATGGTAACACGATACTTGTACTTGCCTCCTCAAGTGTGAGTTTATTCAGCACCTGTAATTGAAGCTAAGCTAAAGTAGTGGGTAAGTTTGTAATTGATGCGATTATCTCACGGGCACTTCAAACAGTAAACAGTGCAGGTGTAACATAGTCATGTTTGGGTTGTGAATTCATGACTCAGCATATCATTAGAAAGACATTAGTCTGTCTGTATAAAAGTAGCTGTATAATAGGGTGCAACAGTTAGTAATTGATTAGTCTGTGATGTCATCATGCGTGTTTCTAGCTAGGAACATTTTACATTACTGCTTATTGGAGAGTTAACAAAAGCATGAAGACAAAATCCTTATGTGGGAGCATTCCACTTAAGAAAGTTTCCAATTGTACTATCTGTATATCCAGCCATAGCTAGTTTGAGAGCACATCCTCCATCTTGGAGCATCTGAAGAGCAAATGTTTTTAAATTTGTTAGTTAATGCTAAAATGTGGGCTCCGCAAAATGACTAAATAGATCTCTATCTTTTATTTTGTTGTGTGGCAAAATACAGGCTGCTTGGCAGTGCTTTTTTAATGGTTTCCTTTTTGAATAACGCATTAAGGCGAGCGAACATAGGAGAGTGAATGCAAATTAGAACGGGTAACGAGAGAGCAACAAGCACAAAACGAGGAGCTTGTACCTACAAGAGAGGTTACTACTGTCGCATTTACGTGGTTTGGGTATGAAAAGTCTGACACTGATCAGAAACGCATACTTTGCAGGCTTTGATGCAGATCAGTTCCCATGACAGACTCAAACACAACCATTGATTCTAAATGCTTAACTTGTGCAGCACACTACAGCAACAGCGACAAAACACATGAACACACATGAACAGCACTGCGCTTTTACAAACTTTAATTTAGAGGTCAGTTCAAGTGTGTAGCCTACAGAGTATACAGGATTGTTTACAAATTGCTGAAGCATGTACATGATGAGAACGTAGTAGATTGCAGTTATGTTTTGAGTGCCACATGGTCAACAAAGTAGTATCTCTTTGTTAATAATGAAGTACCAAAGAGGGAGCAGCGAGAATAATGGGTTGGGGATGTATTTTGTGTTCAGCATGGATACTCTTCAGGGCATGTTCTTTGCAATATGTGCATAGAAAAAATAAGAGGAACAGCTCAGAAAACACTTTGAACAATGAATATGATAAGACATTTAAAGCAGCATCACAAACATGTGCCCAAATTTTGGTTTATTGTTGGCAATCCTCCCTAATCTCTTACCAATGTACTACAGTATATTGAATGTAGACTGGTCTAATAATGGTTTAATTAAAAAACAGTTTTAACTAAAATTGTGCAACTAGCGCAACGTTCATTCTTCATACAGTCAGGCAAAAAAGTTTAATGTCTTAATGAGGTTCCTGACAAGTCTGGTGCAACAAATGTTATACAGATTAAATAGTCTTTCTTACTTCTAGCTGTGTAATTGCATGATGAAATATACTTATATTGTCAATCCCAGTCCCTTTAGGAGTAAAAAGGTTAAACGTCCACCATATTGGCACCACCTTATTGTAACAGAGCTGTGAAAGGTACACTGACTTATTCAGACAACAGGTTTACTCACAGCTGCATGTGACTTTGGATATTTGACATGAAATCTTTCTTTCCCATTTATGAATTGGGCCAGTGGAAAACAATTTTTATGAGCATCCCGTTCTAAATCCATGTCCCTTTGCAGTTATAACGGCTCTCAATCCACTCTTCTAGAAAGGCATTCTACAAAATTTTGGGCTGTAATCCAGAAGAGCTTTTGTGAGGTCAGAAACTGATGTTAGACCTGAGGGCGTGGCTCTCAATCTCTGTTGCAGTTAGTTTCAAATGTGTTTGATGGGGTTGAGGCCAGAGCTCTGTTTGGTCGGTTAAGTTCTTCCACACATAACACACCCAACCATGACTTATCAACCGTGCTTGTTTCTTTAAACCACTCTATCTGATGCTTGGCTTGTTGGTGACATAAGGCTTGCATGCAGCTGCCCAACCATGGGAAGCCATGCCATGAAGCATGAGGAGTTTGAAAATCTGTAGTTACTGAGTCAGCAGAGACTTGGCAACTTTTACGCACTATGCACCTCAGCACTCAGTGACCCCGTTCTATAACTTTATGCTTTATGCTAACAACATGCATTTCTGAGGAGATCTTCAGTGCCTAAAGAACACTGAAAAACTGCTTATTTCATTCTAAGGAATGTAACTAGGTTTGTTTAATTGGATGGAGTGCAGCACGCTTTGAACATTTTTACTAAGTATGGGATAATATCTGAATAGTAGTTTTTAGAATCTGTCACTACTGATGCATTTTGTCAGTGGGACATCTCGCGCACTGTGGAAATATCTTTAAATCTTGTGATATAAATTTATGATGTTGTGCAGTTGGTGCACTTTTTGGGTTAATTGCAAAATTCTGTGCACAACAGTATCCTAATGATTTAAGGTCATGACTGAAAGGGGCAGCACCGGGGTAGCATTGTTGCCTTACAGCAATAAGGTGAGTTCAGTCCCAGAGTGGAGCGATCTGGGTCCTTTCTGTGGAGTCTGCATGTCCTCCCCGTGTCTACGTGGGTTTCTCGGAGTACTTGAGTTTAATCCCACCGTCCAAAGACATGCGTGTTAGGTTACTCAATTATTCTAAATTGACTTGAGTATGTGTATATTTATGACTAGCCTTGAGATAACCTTGTGCATGGATATAACCTTGTGTGTGTCGTTGAAATGGTCACTGATGCCGATAGTGATGTTAAAGATGCCAAATAAACAAATTAGCATGACAAAAAGGACCTTAGGTTTGTGAAATGGATTTTTTCAGTTACCAATTGCGCTTTAATTTATAGTTATTCAATATGCACCATGAATCTTTCCTTATTTGTGTTTAGATTTATAGGTTAGGTTTAGAAATATTTAATTTTCATCTTATTTGATGGTGCTATATGTTGTATCAGCAATTTCCTTAATTATAAAGGTGACATTTTGCTATTGTTTGTTTGATTGTAGTTATTTGTAGTTATAAGAAAAACGCTGTTAGAAACCTAAACACCTGAATTTAAAAAAAACAATCAAAAACAAAATGGGAAAATATAACATGGAATATGTGAACAAATAAAATGGTTTCACAAGGCCCTACGTATTGACTTGGTGCCATCTTATTCAGAAATTCCAGTTTCTCACTAATGTTTGTAAAGGCAGACTGCATAGCTATGTGTTTGATTTTATACACCTGTGGCAAAGAGATTGATGTAAACACATGCATTTACTAACTGAAATGTGTGTGACAATACTTTTGTCCAAATAGTGTATGAACGAGCAAGGTTGGTTTGGTATGATGATTGTGCTTTTTATTCTATGCACTAAATCAAGCATGATTTGTATATATTCTAATTGCTTACTGAAAGTTGCATGACATGATACCACATTTTTTTGTTCTGATATAATACTAAAAAACATCAATTAAAGTATTTTTTGTTGGTATTGACCTGTTATGGATACCAATGACTTATTTGGAACAATTGAATAAACCTTCACTGTCTTTTCTTCTATAGGCCACGCTTCTTGGTGTATTGATACACTGTTGGTGAAATGGAGCTAAGGTGAGAATGGACCACCTTTCCAAAACTGGTAAAATGGGAAAATCGAGGCTATTTCGGATCTTTTTGATCCTGGGCTCTGTCTTCATGATCCTGTTGATCATTATTTATTGGGATGATGTTGGAGCTACTCATTTTTACCTACACACAACCATTTCCGGCCCTCATTCTTCACGCCTCCCTCCTGACAGACAAGACGCATCTAAAAATAAACCAGACATTGACAAGGATGGCTCGTTTCTATCTGACATTGATGCTTTTGTGAACCAGTTTTTAGAGGGCACTGCTGACCCTACAGAGCAAGTAAGACCAGACACTCCAACTGGAGAGACTCACAATCAGTCCTCAGAAAAACCGGAAGAGAGATTCATCCCGAGGCGAGAATGGAAGATCCACCTGACCCCAATTGGTCCAGAAAAGAAGCAAAGGCAGGAAAATAGGAAGCAGCTTATTCGTGATTTGTGCAGCAGCAGCAACAGCAGCTTAGACTTCCCTGGCAAGAACAGGACGTTTGATGACATTCCCAACAAGGAGCTGGATCACTTGATTGTGGATGACCGACACGGGATCATCTACTGCTACGTTCCCAAGGTGGCATGTACTAACTGGAAGCGGATCATGATTGTACTGAGCGAAAGCTTGCTGGTGAATGGTGCCCCCTACCAGGAACCTATGGACATTCCTATGACACTTGTCCACAACAGCAGTTTGCATTTTACCTTCAACAAATTTTGGAAGCGCTATGGCAAGTTTTCCCGGCACCTGATGAAAATCAAACTAAAGAAGTATACCAAGTTTCTGTTTGTTCGTGACCCTTTTGTTCGACTAATCTCAGCGTACAGGGACAAGTTTGAACTACAGAATGAGGACTTCTATAAGAGATTTGCTGTCACCATGTTAAAAAGATTTGGTAACTATTCTGACCCACCAACCTCAGTTGTTGATGCTTTCGCTGCTGGTATTCGACCAACCTTTTTGAACTTTATTCAGTATTTGTTGGACCCGGACACTGAGAAAGAATTGCAATTTAATGAGCACTGGAGACAAATGTACCGTCTGTGCCACCCTTGTCAGATAAATTATGACTTTGTGGGGAAACTGGAGACCTTGGACGAGGACGCTGAGCATTTATTGCGGATCCTCCGTGTGGACAACGTTGTCGGGTTCCCACAAAATCATCACAACAGGACAGTTAGTAGTTGGGAACATGATTGGTTTGCCAGTATTCCTTATGAATCACGGAAACAGCTGTACAATCTCTATGAACCGGATTTCAGATTGTTTGGGTATCCGAAACCTGAGAAGCTGCTACATGAGTGAAATTTGTAGCCAGCAAAGTATATTTTTTTGCTGTGGTTTAAGTCTAACTTTTTTAAGAGGATCTGTAGCATTCTTGTCACGCTTTTCTCTTTGGGTACTTACTGTGATCTAGAGAATCCAGTGCTGATCACATGGGCATTGAAAGGAATAGAAAGTACATGCAATTATATTAGGACCCAATAAGTGGTTACATCTTTTTTTTTTTTTTTTTTTTTACTAAAACCATAAATGTGGCATTTAGTATTTTAGTCTTTATGTTGGAATGAAGATCTAATTGAGTTAATGTTATAATGTAAAATCTCAGTCAATAATAATGTGTTGATTTAAATTTTGTAATATATTGATTTTATTATGATTGCATTTTGATGCATATGCACATGCACCAGGGAAACACATACACGGGCATATTGTTTTGATCTAAGTCCTCACTGCATGCTCGGTACGGACAATGAAATGCTTTTCTATGCTTTTTTTTGAGCAACTATGGGAAAACCTCACAATAAAACTTACACCATCCCAAAGTTGAATAAGCAGTCAGTAGTTTACATTAAGCAAGTTTCGCTCATAAACACCATGTACTTATTTACTCATAGAAATATCTTCATTTCTTGCTCATGCATCATCATGTTTGTATAAAATCCAGCATGGAATTCCAATTCACAGTGCAGTGCAACTGGCTGGCACTCACATGCTGAAAATCAAGCAAAGCATATAGCTGAAAACTATTGTGGCTTGTCAACCAGCATAAACAGTCACTTGCTGGTGCCATAACTTGGATTCATCAAAGTATGTAGGTGTGTAACGATCCTGACATAATGCCTCACGATGCAAAGATGGAATTGCCATTGTTGGGTGGGAAGATGCATTGCTTTTGGATTATACGTCCCGATTTTTACATCTCCTGAAACTTTATTTTTGAATACTTACATTTGTAGTTATACTTAGTTATATTCTCATATTCTGACACATACCTATATACGATTATTTTAGTTGCAGAGGCCCTTTTGTGTAAATTATTTTATGAAATGATTATATTAAAAATGTATACAAGAAAATGTAAAACACATTATTCCATTTCTTTTCTTCATAAATATTCTTTAGTTGAATGTAAAATCAATAATTTTTCATTTCCGGTGTATAGAGCACCCTTATTCGGTGCGACTTACAACTCATACAGTCTTACAATTCAAGCAATGGTGGGTTAAGGGCCTTGCTCAGGGACCCAACTGTAGCAGCTTGGCAGAGGTGGGATTTGTACTGTATACCATCAGTCCATTACCTTAACCGCTAGGCTACCACAGTCCCACAATATTCTTGAGGAAATTGAATCGTGAACTCAGTATCTTAAATAGAATCCATCAGAGTGCATCGTTACACCCCTAATAGTATGACACTACTTTCTAGTGTCAGCTGGGCACCAGTAGCCTGGCAGAGCCTGTCCCTCTCAAAGCTACAGACACATTCATACAGGGCTGATTTAGATCAACCAGTTAAGCTACGTCTTTCGAATGTGGGAGAAAACTGACGCACTCCGAGTAAGCCCATGCACACACTGGGTGAAGTCCCAGGACAGGATCGAAGTGGGGATCTCTGGATATGTGAGGTGACTGCACTGCCCGCAAGCGGCTACTTGCCAGCGGCAGACATGATAATGAAAAATTATATAACAAAACACTCCAGATAGTTGTTTCTCAAGGATGTAGGGAAGTACACCGCTCACAAAAATTGGGGGATGTATTGTTATGGGATATTTCACTGTTAAGTGTCGCCTACTTATTGTGGTCAGTATACATATGCACACAAACTGCTTTTATTATGTGTTATTAATATTATTTAAAAAAAAACAAACAAACAAAAAAGTATCACTTGAATTTTGGGCACGTGTTTATTTGGCTCAAATATTAATTATTGACCTCCTTTCTTTAAACAAAAACTGATAATTGGTATTGGTGAGCCCTGAAAGGTCCATAAAATATATTCCCCGTGTATGTCAGTATGCAAATAATATTTTGAATATTTTTGTATTTTTACTATTAAATGTGAAAGGTAGAGGCACTAAGACAAGCCAGTATTTTAAAAAAATGAATATTTACTTTTGGCCAGCCACATAGTCTATTGCAGAAGTATTCACTGCATTTCTGTAGCAGTCAAGCAACTTTTGAATTTTATTTTTAACAGTTATTTATTTTTTTTATTTAAGAATCATCTTGTCATGTTTTAAACATAACATGTATACGTCACCTCAATTATGCATTGCTATGCTGTTTTTTTACCTAACTCAGGATGCCAAAACCATACGCACGCACGCACGCGCACACACACACACACACACACACACACACAAAACACACAAACCATAAAAAACGTATCCGGTGATAACTAAGTTATGTTTATTGTAAGCATTGGTTCTACATATGCAGTTCATGTAATATGTGTATCTACAGGTAATATAATATAAATAAATAAATATATATATATATATATATATATATATATACACACACACGCACACATATATATATATATCCAAGGTTGTGTTTGATGGATTGTGGTGCTGTCTTTAATTTCATTAGAATTCTTTTCCAGATTAATTGGAACATCCACTGTCATCTGCTGTTGAATCACTTTCTTCTCTAATCATTGTGCGGTACATGCAGACAGTTCTCAAAATAACCATCCTTTAAGAGATCTCTTGTGCCCAAAATAAACATTTAGTTATTTAGTGCTGTATTACAGGCATGGCAGACTTGTGTTTTAGTAATGTTGAATGCAGATTAAATTTGCATTTCAAAGCACAAATAACTGTGGTGCCTAAAAATAATTTACTAATTTGATACTGCACAGTTTTTGTTGCAAAAGGTAAGCACAAGATAAGCCTGTAGTACCGAGTTAAAGACATGCAAGCAAATGTTATTCTAGAAGAAAATTTCCTGTTGAATGATGTTCTCATGCCACCATGGTGTTTATGCTGGATTTACATTCAATTATTTTGTACAGGATGTTTGTGTGTGTGTGTTTGTGTGTGTGTTTGTGTGTGTGTTTGTGTGTGTGTTTGTGTGTGTGTTTGTGTGTTTGTGTGTTTGTGTGTGTGTTTGTGTGTGTGTGTTTGTGTGTTTGTGTGTTTGTGTGTGTGTGTGTGTGTGTGTGTGTGTGTGTGTGTGTGTGTGTGT
>JAUZST010008826.1:0-38513 GCA_034779995.1 Parotocinclus haroldoi
CCCCCCCCACACACACACACACCCACACCCCCCCCCCCCACACACACACACACACACCCACACCCACACCCACACCCACACCCACACCCACACCCACACCCACACACACACCCACACACACACCCACACACACACACACACACACACACACACACACCCACCCACACCCACACTAATCCGATCATAGCTGGACATCTTCACTGATCCGATTATTCAAACTTGCCATGTAAACAGCACACTCAATTCCCATCGATCTGGAAATCAGTAGAAGCCCTTCTCCCAATTAAACTTTGTATCCTCTGTCTGCTCATGCACATGCATTAACCCTACACAGTTGCCAGGTTCACCCATTCTAAGCGATGTTGTCCCATTGACCTGTGGGTATTTTTTCTTGCCGGATCGGGCAACCCCAGGAATTAAACACAGCAACGAATTGAACGTGGTATATGTAAGAAATGAAGCATTTCATTATTACACTCACTCAATGACCTATCAAATAAGGTCATCCTGAACACTAAACACACACACACATACACACATACACACACACAAACAACATCTGTTTAAACTGAGGAAAAAAGCAAACATCCTGTCTTAGCCCTGCCTATTTCTGTTCTGGGTCACATAGGAGAATCTGAAGACTAATATATAATTTGTTTAGGCGCAGGCAGATGTAAAACTTTGGACTGTCCAGTGCACGGGTCGGTAAACGCACCACCCGACCTTCCGATTCCGGCTCTGTTCAAACATTCCCTAGTCATTAATCCTACATGATGTGGCTCGAGTTCAGTTTGGTCAGACAACCACAGTAAAGTAAAAGGTAAAAAAGAAAGACATGCAAACAATAAAAAAAAAACATTTCTAGCTACAGTTTATATAACGGTTTGATCACTCCTGGTCAAATACACATTTTGTTGACTGATAATTGATATTGAAACATTTACTTTGACTGGCACAATTTCAAATAACGAAAATACAATTTCTGTTTATGTAAATGAATAAATAAAAGCTTCAGAGCTTTTTTTGTGCTCAGGTGGTTTAGTGGCAAATTCGGCCCAGTCTCAAGGTTCAAACTGGGTGCCACCCAGACACGTTATTATTCGTCGGGCATCTGAGGAATGGGCGGCCGGATGGAGACGTGGCCCCAAGCTCTAAGTAAAGCGCAGGTACCCTGTTCTAAATTTTTCAGTGGGCTTGCAAACAGCATCCTCCGATTTCCCTGATCGGTCTTGAAACTGTAAAGAGAGCTGCAATTTGTCTCGGTAATCAGATTTCTCAGCACAACTATGCTGTTCTTTTGATTTCAATCGGTTTTCTCAGTCTGTGCATGCACGCAAGCTTAAACAGACAGGGTTGCCTGGTCAGCTTATTCTAAGAGACTTTGCTTTATTGGGATTTTTTTTGTTGCTTTTTTCCATTGCAGGATCTGGCAACCCCAGACTTTAACCATACACCACACACTTTTGTGGAGACGGACACACATTAAATGCTCAAGGAGACGAAGTTTACATCATATCCTTTTGTAAGGCCAAGTTTGAATCTTTGCCCGAGTTCTCCTATTTCATTAATGGAGTTCATGTCAACTTGATCGGATTACTAACAAAATCTGTGTTTTTTTGTGGATTATTAAGTGCACTTAAATGCACGCTGTGCCTGGGGGCCCGATGTTCTCCAATGCAGCAAGTTTTTCCCAGTCACACCCAGGACAGAGCGGGCCAGAGAGGGAGTGGGATCCAGATGAACCACTAGTGCTGCTTGTGAAGTCGCAGAACTTAACTGACTTGGTAATAGTTCGTTAATACCTATGAACTTACTCCTTACAAAAGATTCTGATCATTTACAAAATCAACATTACATGTCATTTAACCAGAGGTGCTCAACCGCTCGCGTTTGGCTGTTCTTTACACTTGCTCCCAGTTTATTTGCGAACGTCCTTAAAAAGTAACCTCAAACTAATCGCCCTTCTCCAGCTCTGCGTCACATTCTCTCCGCATGTCAGGCACAGCTGGGGTCTGACCTTGAGCAGAGCTTTCCCCGCTCAGTTTCTCATCGGCTAGCTGCTCGTCTTTATTGGCCAGGCTTCCACGGTGCTTTGGGAGCCTGTCGGGCACTTCTGGTGCACTCTGGAGCCCCGTGAAAGGCCTGTAGACGCCTACCTCCAGCTCCTCGTGTCCTGTCAATGGCTGGTTTTCACTGGGGCCAGTAAAACCTCTGTATTCGCCCACAGCTGGCTGTTCAAACCCTTTGGTTTCGACACAATTTTTAAGAAGGTGTGTGTAGACCATGGTGTCGTCGATGTAATGATAGATGGGGTCTCCATCCTCCTTTTCTGCGTCGGGAATCCTGGGAAGACCTGGCATGATCAAATGGGGGTTTGGGTTGTAGATCGAGACATCGGGAGCTTTCCGAGTCTTCTTTTTCCTGTGCAAATTTAAAAGAGTACAATTACTATTACTAATTTCCAATATGATATTAATCGTTCATATACCACCATAGCGTAGCAAAACAGTCTGCTAACGGCTGGTGTCTAAACAGGCTCCATTACTCCGCAGGAGATGAACTTTTGGTCCCAACATTTTACAGTTTTGGACTGGATCTAGTACCTTAACCGCTAGGCTACCACAGTCCCAGTGCCTCACAGCAAGAAGGTCCTGGTTCCCAGGGTGGAGCAACTCTGGTCCTTTCTGTGTGGGGTCTGCATGTCCTCCGTGTGTCTGCGTGGGTTTACTCCGGTTTCTTCCCACAGTCCAAGACATGCGCGTTAGGTTACCTGATTATTCTAAATTGCCATCGAGTTGAGTGTATATATAGTATACGACTAGTCTTGAGATTACTGAATAGATGTAACCTTGTGTGTGTGTGTGTGTGTGTGTGTGTATGTCGCTGATATTGCCACTGATTTTTAGGTTAAATAAACCAATTAAACAAACAGACAAACAAGTAGTCAATCAATTAAATAATCCAATGAAGTCAATTTGGTTCGTGTTAATCTTTTCTGCTGTTAATCTATTTAAGTTCACTGTCCTGTAGTTGTTGCAGCACTACACTAAAATGATTGAAAGCTGTTTCTTATCTTATCTTATGGCCTGTGCTAGCCTAGCGGTTAAGGTACTGGACTCTGGACCAGAAGGTCCAGGGTTTAAATCCCACCTCTGCCAAGCTGCCACAGTTGGGCCCTTGAGCAAGACCCTTAACCCACAATTGCTCTGATTGTAAGACTGTATTAATTGTAAGTTGCTCTGGATAAGGGCGTCTGCTAAATGCTGGAAATGGAAATGGAAAATTAAAGTGCTCTGAATGGACCTGAAGTGAGCAGTTCACCTGAGGATACGTAATGAACAACCCAGAGTTTAAAATGTTCTACATGAGGGAATGGGTAAAAATTCCTCCAAGCTGATTGAAGATCTGATCAAGAGCTCCAGAAAAGATTAGTTGTAGTTATTGCTACACAACAGGCTCACATCAGTTACTGAAAGCACATACTGGTTCACATGTATTTTTTGCCACATACAGATATGTAATATATGTATATTTCTTATTTATTATTATCTTTGTCTACGTTTTGGGCTTGGATCTTAGGATCTGCTGATATTTTATAAAACACATGCCTATATATAGAAAATTCTAAAAAATTGCATATTTACATACATATGGTGCAAAATTACATTTTTTGATGGAAATGTGATGGGATCATATGTACTATTAAAAAGACATGTCAAGATCTTAGGATCCTGTTGACATCTAAGAGCAAATTGCACTGTCATTAACATTTAGCTTTCCTATCATTCCAGATCATCTGGGAAATTAAATGACCCAATTATTTCTATAGTGCCTTTAACTGTACACACCTGGTCAAACAATGGGCCTAATCCAAAAAAATAATAAGCTATTAATTGTCGAAACTTAATGTGAGATTATCTCTCCCTTTGAATGTCTTGATCATAAACCTGAGTAGCTTTGTAGTGTTCTACTCAGTGGCTTCAAACATCCAAAACGTTTTTTAAACTGTTTAAACCCAGTTGCTTTGTGTTAAATATGAGACCAAATATTCTGTGTACGGTTCAGATCTGGACTAACATGGACCAGGCCTAACCATGAGTCTGATGGACTTGATGAAGTGAAATAATGTGATCTTTCCTCTTTATTGGAAGCAAGCCTTTCCGCAATACTTTCTCACACTCTCAGTATAAATTGGCTTTCCATAGTGAAGCAGCTCACTAGTACAAACAGTACACCATAACACCTCTACTTCCATGCTTAGTGGTAGCAGGCATTCATTCACTCTTGTAGTTCTCACTAGATCTTTGAAGACACCTACCTGCATCGTCACCATGCAGCTCAAACCATAATATAACCAGCCTGCATGACTCTGCTGAAGCACTCTAAATTAAACTCCACAGTTCCATAACTCTGGATCTTTAACACATGTTCTATACACAAAACCTGCCTAAGAGAACCTTCTAGATACAATTTACAATTTGAATTTTTTATTGAAGCGTTCTTCGTGTACGTTTGTCAGGAGTACTAAATCTAAATGAGAAAAGTGACTTCCAGCTCAATAATAATGAATAATGGGGTGACAAGTCATAATTCACATGACCCCAGCGGCCTGACATCCAGTATTTCTCAAGCTAGTAGCTGTATCGTGGGTTGGAGTACGTTGGGAAGAGATTATTAAAGCAGCTTAAGCAAGCAGCCTAGTGGCACCAGCAGACAGTAAATAATGTGATGAACAGGAAAGTGTGACAGCAACACACTATGATGATGACAAGAACAGCTTTTCCATTTGGAGGAGGTAAAAAATAACCTCAAAGCCATCCATCAAGTCCCAGACCATGATCAAGAAACCTCCCATAAATCTATATGCTGATGCATGAAGCCGAAGGAACTTCTTGTGTTTAACAGTCAACAGCAAGAGAAAATGAAACCCAGTGGCAGCTGCTGACATGAGTTACGGATCGCATATCAGATCATAAAAATGCAGAAAGCAGAGCCATGGGTCATGAAAAGAAGCTGTTTAAGGATGTGCCACTGCTCTTATCGGCCTGACAAACATCCCACTGTAGCCACTGATTGTATAAGTATTTGATATTTGAAAGATATTTGATGATCTTGTAACTTTGACTGAAAAGGTCAAGCTCAACTTACTATTCTGTTACCTAAATTATTTTGAGATGGAATGTTTGTTGTAAAAATGCGTTTTTGGTAAATCGTCAAAATGTGCTCTGTGTCCTAATGCTACTAATGTGATGCCATGTGCTTACAGTTTATTTATTTACTAAATCTGTGATGAAAAGTCCTTTGTTTCCTCATTTTAAAAGCATCAGGACTGTAATTCTGTATCATTATGAACAGTAAAATATGTGTGTTGTTAGATTCGAAATCTATAAATATTCGATAGATTGCAAATCTATAGTTTAATAAAAAAAGTTTCATATTTAATAGTTACCAAAAGCAAATGGCAGGAATTTGGCGGAATGTCATGGATTAGGAACTAATTGTTCCTAGACACCCTGGAAAGCTTAAAAAGCAAAGTATAAATGGAAATGTTATTTAGTTCTGAAGAGATTCTACAGCTCTCTTTCATTGTTATGTACACTCTTGTGATAAGAAAGGACTATTTTCTTGGATGAACTGCTCTTCTTGGCTCTTCTTTCTGCTCTTAACCACTGTCAAAGGGAATCTTGGGGTTATCAGTAGATCTAGCACTAGGTTTCTGTTACATATTAGTTGCAGAGGCTTTGCTGCTGATGGATATGCAGGTAGCTCCCTCCCCAGACCCTTCTGTCTACTAGGACTTCCATTGGTGCCAGTACTCAAACATCTGAACAAACTTTTCTGGATGGTAAATTGATAAGGACAGAACATACAATTATTTGTATTTTCCTGGTTTATTTAGAATTATCGTGTTTGTCTTTTTTGATTTGGGTAAGGGTCAGACCTTTTTTTATAACAATAAAGGCATAAATAAAGGGTTTATAAATGTTTCCTTCAAACACTAGCTAATTCATAGGTCTTAAATCTAGGGTTTGGGTTAGGGTTACCTCCTAAAGAGGTGTGTCCAAACTTTCACCTGCTTATGTTTGGTTTTGGTATTCAAAGGGCAATGTTTACACTGATGAAACCTTAAATACACAGCGATACGTCTTCATGTGTGGACCCGTTCAGTACCTTGCTGTTGGCTAGGGAAGTTCCTAATCCATAAATCTTTAGGTTCTTTTAAGAAAGTGTGACCTTTACCTCTACTTCCATGTATCATTGCCCTTCCTGAGTTTGATTTATATGCTAACATAAACAATCATGTATCACCTTACGTATTTATTACTCATTATCTTTATAATATGTCAGTAGTGACATGGCTTAAACATATATTGTATTGATGTAAGTAAGCTTTACTGCTAACATTCTATATGCACAATACTAAAGGTTTTGGAAGTATTTGTCCTAATTTGTTTGTGGAGTGTTGGACCACTTGGACAAGTGTGAGCGTGAAACAACACACATTCCCAGGTAGAACTACTGAAAGCCATCCATTCTCAGACAGCTGCCACTATCAATCATTTAGACCACTTCCTGCAGAGTGTATCATTAGCTATGTCTTAAGAGCTATCATTTCAGACAAAGTCTAGACCCAAGTAAACCAGGTTTACACAGTATGGTCATCAGGAAATAACGACTTCCTAAAGCTACCCCTTGAGACAATTATATGCTTTTCCTTTTTGTGTCTGATTGTCAACTGTGCTTTTAACAATGTTGGCCCCAAAGTAGCAGTTTCCTTCATTTTCCTTCATTTTTATGGGTTTCAGAATGACTAATACCATCAATGACCTTGCTAAAGTGAAGTAACTGGACACTATACATCCAGCTGAACCATGAACTGAATACCAGTGATCTGGCAACCTGCTCTGACTTGTCTGGTTCGAAACAAATGTTTCCCCAAATGTTTATTCCCCTTATTCAAATATGTATACTGCTCATAAAAAGTAGGGTTCAGTAATGGCAGTGGGCTGGCAGTGGGAGTGTTTTAGAGAGTGCACCAACACACATAAAATTACAAAGGACATTCCTGGGTTTGATGCAGTGATTTGAATCTTAAACAGGGCAAACTCAGGCCAGATAACTATTCTTGTGTTTTAGCTTTTCACAAAAGAAATCCACTTGCCTTTATGAATATACAAGGGGGCACCAAACCTCCAAACAAGCAAGATTCATTAGGAAATATTGGATGCATTGTACTGTTACTTTAAACATAGAGTTTACAGCAACAGTATATTGTGTTATTTTGTCAGTGCAGTAAACACTGACCATGAGGTACAAGTGCCATAGATATTCTTAGAAATTGCCCTCCTCCTTCTTAAAGGACTACTCAATACATGTACTAGCTCAACCTATAATGTGTTTTGTGTTTTGTTGCAAGGGCAGGAAATGGACATGTTGTGAAGAGATCACAAGCTAAAAAGGACAGTAATCCAATGTTATCCTGGTATTACTGAGCAGACCTCCAGGACACACCATGCAGCTTCAGTACCAGTACTACGTTGTCCATAGTGCCTCAACATCTTTCCAAAAGCTTGTGCAGTGAACCCTTTCAATCAAAACCAGTTCTTTTGGGGTTTTAACATGAAGTCATGGGTACCAACAAATATTTGAAAGAAAGCCACACTGCAGTCAAGATTTTGCTAATTCATAACTGTATGTTTGGGCCACAGATACCAAAAAGTACTACCAAAAGTACATATTAAACCACTGAAGAAAAGCTGTTTCTGTTTCAAAATGAATCAAAATGTTAATGTTCTTAATTTCTCACTCATGGCAAAGTAATGCCCACTTTAGTCTTAAATCACAATTTATGTAATGTTTAACGGGCTTATTGTTATGCACAGTTGTGCCCCTGCAACTGATTGGTCAATCAGTTTTAATATTTTTTTTCTGGGACAAACCTCAGGTGGTATTTTCAGATTTGTGTCTGCGTGGGTTTACTCTGGGCACTCCTGTTTTCTCCCGCAGATTAAAACACATGCATGTGTGTGACTGTGTTTGTGACTGTGTGCATCCCCACGAGGGACTGGCGCACCCGTCTTGGGTTGTGACTGCCCTATTTCTACACCTTGATATCAGTTGCACTGAGATAATCAATTCATAATCCCTAAGTGATCGGTGTCAATTTCGCATTTTCCCTTTGAGCACAAGCAATGAAGTAAACTCCATTAAATACGCCCATCAATAATTAATATGGTACACAAACTGGTTATACGTTTATAGTACTGTAAATATGAATGCCATAGGCTTGCTCTTCTGATTCTGTCCAATACAACACATAAATAGCTCAAACTTGTGCTCAGTGTAGATTGTATTTCAAACCGTCAGTGCTCGTGCACCAAGTTAAAATAGCCAAGCCTAACACCTGTTCCATTTTATTACTTTGTTCCTTAAATATTCTGCTCTATGCATTTAAACAGATGAGTTAAGCAAATGATGATAGACTTTACTGTAAACCACCCAAGAAAAAATGTTCTAATATGTCCACTTAACAGTGAATGTTTGTCTCAAGCTACAGAAATACTATTGATGATTTGATTGTGAGAATTTAGCACTTTAGGTTTCATGAGATAACTAATATGATCACAGTTTCACAAATATATTCATTGCTATTTATGCGTGCCGAGGCTGAGAAATCATATAAATTTATATTAAAGAAAATAATACTGCTATAACCCTGACACTTCCCAGTGCAAAATAACACTAAGCACTCCAAACTATGGTATCAAATTAAAAAGATGCCTACCATTGTCTTCTACAGAGAAGAAGAAGATGTCACTAGTGGCATTGGATCCATCAAACAAGACATAACAGATCTTCATGTCGTTGATATCAGCTGTAGACATATTTTATACAATTGTATAAATCCACTGTACAAACATTAAGGAAAAAAAAAACCTTCCAAAAACGTATTCAACTTAAATGAAATATTTACCTTGTGAGAAAGTTTTGATACTGTCGTTGCCGAGGGCGGTGTTCATGATAAAGCCATGCTGAGGTGATTCAGAAATGGTGTACCTCAAGACTTTATTTGGGCTATCTCTATCTTCTGCTTTCAGGGCTTTGTTGGTAATTAAAAATCCAAGATGCCCAGTTTGAAGGACCCTGAGAGTTGAAGCAGCTTTGTTGACAGCAATTTGAGGAACACCATTGTCAACTGTGTTGATCTTGATGGTCATCATCTGAGGCTTACGCGTCTCATAGACCGTGTCCGGAAACACGTAAAATTCTGTGTGAGTCCCATCAGTGACAGTGAAGGAGAAACTGTCTTCGTTGGTTTCCGTGCCATCGTGTTTGTAACTAATTAGGTTCTCATTCAAGTCTTGCTTGGTGAATGATGTAATTACTTGAGTTCCATTGAACAGCAGTTGACCATGCACTGGCACCTGAGTGACCACAAAGCGCAGCAGGTTGTCAGGAGTGTCACGATCCTCCACAGTAAGCTCAAACGGTGTAATCAGTTTTATTTCACCCTCTCCCAACAACAGTTGGTTAATGGTAAGGACAGGCTTCTTGTTATCCACGTCAGTGATGGAGACACGGAACGTCCGGAAGACTGGATTGTAACCATCAGTCACCTCAAATTCAAAGCTGTCCATCTTCACCTCATCGTCCGAGGTGTGAATGTAATATATTTTGTTGCCAGCCAGTTGCAGTTGTGTGAAGGTGGAGATGGGATTACCAGGATAATCAGTGCTCTCCAGATGGCCCCTGCTTGGGGCACGTGTAATGGTAAAACTCAAAAATTCATCAGGGCTGTTAATATCCGTCGTGCTCAAGAGGTCTGTGGTCAAAGTTACTTTGCCTCCTTCTTTGAGTGTCACACCTTTGTTAATGACATCAGGGAAGACCATATCAATGCTGCCAATATTGATGTAAAAATAGCGATCAATCAGAGGGTTGATACCATCTGTGACATCAAACTTCAGCAGATCCCGGATTCCCTCCTGACCAGCGTGGACGTACTGAATGAGCTGTCTGTCAATTTCATCTTGTGTGAAATTCATTCCAATGCTAATGTTGCCTATCACATCTCCATGTTTGCTAATTCTCTGCAGGTAGCCTTGACCTGGCCCATAGCGGACTATGTAAGTGAGCTCTTTGTCTTCAGAGTCCAGATCAGTGGCTTTGAGGACCTTGTTACTAATCATTTTAGTTTCTCCAATTTCAACCTCCAGTCCATCATTAATGGTCATTCTGGGGGTCTCATCATCAACAGGAATAACCATTATGAGAACTTTCCCTTCAACACTGTTTTTCCCATCAGTCAGTCTAATTTCAAAGCTATCTTCCTTGGTTTCTGAATCATCATGCTCATAAATTATGTTAGATGCCTCTTTGATCTGCTCCAATGAGAATTTTACAACAGGGATCGTCCCAATGCTTAGCTGCTGTACAATCTTGCCATGTCTGGGGTTCTTGATGATCTCAAATTCCAGTTCATCACTTGGAATGTCTGCATCTGCAGCATTCAAAATTGGAGTGTCTATGGCTAAGCTCATGCCCTCCATGACAACAAACTCGCGGATAAAGATTTCTGGCTTCTCATCATTGGCTGGGATGATGACAATAGGGAAAAAATGCTTCTCGGAGAAGTTAATACCGTCAGAGCAGTGGAAGGTGAATCTGTCTTCCACTGGTTCTACACCTTTATGGATGCTCTGTACATAGTAGATATGGCCGAGACTAACATCTTTGAGGCCAAATGCAGTAATGGCAGTACCTGCTCTTGACTTCTCAGATCCAGGAGCTGGAGAAATGTTCTCCACATAGCCAGATGTTGGCTGGACTATTATGGTGCAAAGGATATCGTCATTATCAGTGTCGACATCTTCAGCTTGGATGTGCTCCAGTGTAATGACATTTTTTTCACCTTCTACTACAACAAACTGCTCTCTGACAGTTACAACAGGGGCGATGCTGTCCATGGGAAGGATGGTGACATGTACACGAACTCCTTGAATTTTGTTGCCCCCTACCACCCAATCGTCTGACATGTCAGAGATAGTGAGGTTGAACGAGTCATGCTCTTTAACTGGGCCAATTTCTCCACTTGTGTGTATATAGAGGACTTCGCCGTTGATAACGTCTTCTTGAGTAAAACGTTCAGCAGTTGCACCATTCACTACAATTTCTCCCAGTCTTGGAGGCTCTTCCACAATAAAAGTCAGCCTGAGGTCATCGGTGTCCTCATCTCGCCCCTGGATCACACTGCTCGTGATCTCTGTAGCTCCATTCTCAAGCACATCAATTGAAGCACCCAGAAGACCGGCTGGCAGCATAATGGTTGGGCTCTCATCATCAACTGGCTGGATGCTCATCTTAATCACTATTGGCACTTCATGGAAACCATCACTGACATCAATCTTGATAGCGTCACTTAAAGATTCAGCACCACCATGGACATAGGTTAACCGGCCACTCTCGATATCTTCTAAATTGAATGTCTCCCCGTTGGACATATCAATTCCTAAATATTGAAGCTGACCATATCTGGGAACTTGGGTCACTTTAAAGACAATATTTTCGTCCTCCGTGTCCTGATCAGTGGCATTTAGTTCATTCTTGGTTATTAGAAAAGAGCTTCTCTCCATCACTGTGAAGCCAGTATTGATGATTAGAGGGGGCTTATTATCAACAGGCTGTAAAAATATAGTGAATAAACCATCGACTGTGTTACCAGCAGTGTCCTCTACATTAAAAGTGAACTGAACCACTTTAGGAGTGATACCCAGCTCCTGGTCAGGTGGTTTATATGCTATTTTATGGTGATTTATTTGAGCTTGAGTAAATTCAGTAATAATAGTATCAGGACTGTCAGTCAGTACAATAGCTCCAAGAGGCACTGGGTTGTTCTCGTCTGTATCTGCGGGGGGCTTGGTGATGGTATACTTGAGGTCCCGGTCATCACAGTCCAGGTCTGTGTATCGTAGATACTTTTTCTTAAAGTATGTCAACTCATACTCTTTAACTGTCATGTGTAACACAGTGCCTGGGAACAAAGTTGGTGGCACATCATCAACTGGGTGTATTTTAATGGTGAATGTGTGCTCTCCCGACTGGTTTGGGGGGTCGTTGTCATCCTGGACTCTGAAAATGAACTGGTCAGTAATAGTGGTGGTGCTGTGAGTCCCTTTGTGGCGGTAAAACAGTTTCCCATTTAGAATATCCTGCTGCAACCATTGTGTCACCACCTGTTCAAACATTTCATCTGTTGCAATGAACTTCCAAGCAGAAGGATCTGCAGGGGGCTCCACTTGTCTAAGTAGCAGTTCGCCAATGGTGGAATAGGGCTCCTCTAAAATGAACTTAATAGTGGAGTCCTCTGAGTCAATATCAGTAGCACTCAAGATAAATGGCGAGATTTGCATCATTTCGTTCTTGAACAGTGAGATGCCAGTGTTAGCATTGATGATGGGAGGCTCATCATCGGTAGGGGCAATTGTGATGGGGAACAAAAACTCCACTTCGTGACGTCCGTCTGTCATTCGGAATATAATGTTGTCACTGTAGGTGTCACTTCCGTCATGCTGGTATACCACAATGCCAGCATCTAGATCAGCTGGTGTAAAGAATTTTCTACGAGCCCCTAACACTAAGAGCTCACCGTGTTTTAAGCCATCAGTGACAGAAATCTTTACATCTTCAAGGTTATCCTCATCACTGATTTCCAGATTGTGAGAACTGGACAACGGCCTTGACTGACCTTCAAACAGCAACTGGCCTGTGTTCTTGGTTGCCACTGGGGCTAAAGTGTTCATCGGCTTCACAACAATCATGAACGCAAAGGTGTCAGACACAGCCCCATCAGTATCAACTATCTCAAATTCAATCTGGAAAATGCGCTCCTCGTCTGAATCATCAGAGGGGGGTTTATAGGCAATTTTCAGATCTTTTATATCTCTTTGAAGAAATGAAGTGATTGGTAAATTCTGATCATCTGTGCTGATTATGTATCCTTGCTCATTGCTCAGGGGAGTCGTTATGTTAAAGATTAAGTCATCAGCATCCGATTCCACATCCTCAGCTGACAGCATATCAGAAGTTATGGCAGTCATCACAAACTGATCGACCTCCATCATCATCATAGCTACAAAACTTGCCTTTGGAGGTGTGTTTTCAGAACCTTCTTTAATTCTCACCATGATTTGGAAGTGCTCGTGCTGAATCGTATTGCCCTCCTTATCCAGCACTTCTACTAACATTGGTATGTAATCCCTGTTGGGGGATTTAGTGGTGGCGGTGTGTTGGTATCGAATACCTTTCTTTACAAAATCATCACAGTCAATCATCTGGCCGTTGACAGAGTTATCAGAAAGCGTACCATACCTTGGAAGGCCACCCGTGCCAATCAGGGTGGTCACTTTGCAGCTTGTGACACCATCCTCAAAAGCAAACTCCAGCCCCTTTTTGTCAATGGGGTTGCTTTCGCCATTGAGCTTTTCCACAACAAGGGGCATGTTACGTATTAGGATCTCCAGCTGCTGGAAGACAACCTCCACCTCTAGCATAAAAGGGATGACCACAGTGTCTGTATGGGAGTCGTACCTTAGTTGAAGTTTTACGTGGTCCTTGCTTGGACTCCGTGAGCCAAAATGAGTGTATTTTACTTCCTTTTCTCCAAATGAACAGGGAAATTTCTTGGGCGTCAACATTCCAGGTCTCTGTGCCAGTGGGTCGTTGTCTAAAACTGTGATGTGGCAACGGTCTCCAGGCTGCACGTCAGTGACAAGGTCATTAATAGGATCCAAATAGACAGAGCGTCCAAAGGGAACTCTAATCCCATTGTTGGCCACTAAGATTGTTTCGGCATTAGGTCCAGATCGGTGCCTGTACAGAAAGGCTGCATCGTAGGGATCGGCTTCCACTGTGCAGAAGCTAACTCCTAACAATAACAACAGGAGGGGGGACCTCAGAAGTTTCTGTGCTGCACAAAGTCTTGTTCCTTGCAGACAACCAGCCATGGTCACAGCTAGTTGCACTGCAGGCTTGCCAAAATTGATTCAAACTCCAAAACGAAGTTAAAAAAGAGTCATGTGTTAAATCACCTCAGACTCGGTCTGTCCCAGTGGTGTTGCTCTTTCCCTCTGCCTCTCAGCCACTCTGCATTTGCTCACCATTCACTTTGCAGCACAAGTGAACTCCTCCTGCTCAAGCAATGCAGGTAATACTTGAGAAAAGACAGTGACAGTGCAAGGCTCCACCCTCAGAGCAACCTTTCCCATGACTAAGTTAAGGCAGTTTGGCCAGCCCCCTCCCCTTCTTTCAACCTACCAGACTCTGTCATCCCCTCCCCTTCTGTAGAGGCAGGGATTTAAAGGACTTTCATCCCATTTGAAGCAGCATCTATTACATGTTTGTGCTTCCCTGTACTAAACCACTTTAAACACAATACAACAATTACATATTAAATATCAAAGAAAATGAAAAGATCCTACACAAGGAGAGCTGAACTTTATCAAAAGATCTTCACAGGGATGATAAAGAAAGACTTGATCCTAAAAATAATACATGTATAATTTATCAAGATTTCTAGCCTGTTTACTTAATGTTAATACCTGTTAATTGAAGTATTTAAAATTAAGCCTGTCTGGCAATGGTTTCATTCTGTTGTAGACTGTTTTAGCATTAACCTTTACTTTGATTGGAAGAAGTAATTGGACCTAAATATCAAAATATTGTTCATGAATGGTTAATTAAACTTATTGGTACAGTGGCTCGGTGGGTAGCACTGTCTCTCAGAGCAAGAAGGTTCTGGGTTTGATCCCAGGTGGAGCACTATGTGTTGTTTCCGTGTCCATGTGGGTTTCCCCTGGGTACTCCAGTTACCTCCTACAGTCAGAAGGCATGCTTTAGGTTGATTACACTAATATAGGCCTAGTGTGTGAGTAGTTGTATGAGTGCATGGCCCTTACGATGTATTGGAGGCCTGTCTAGGGTTGTTCCTACCTTGCGTGCCTACTATTAAGCAGACAAGAAAGTGAATTAATTTATTAGGCTGCACAAACAAAACAGATGTAGGTAACAAATAAAGTAATATGGTACATTAATAGTTTTTGGGGTGTGTCACGGTGGTGCAGTGGTTAACCCTGTCTCTTCACAGCTCCAGAGACCAAGGTTTGCAGTCCCAGCATTGACATTTCATGTGTGAAGTTTGTATATTCTCCTTGTCTGCACAGGTTCCCACCGAAAACTTTCTCCCACAAACCAAAGATCAGTTGGTGTCACTAAAGTGACCAAAATGTCTCAATGCCTGTGAGATCATGTACCCCGTGAAAGACTGGAGTCCTGTGCTCCCAGGTAGATGTTTACATTTAGTCATTTAGCCATAGATGCCCTATCCAGAGTGGCTTACAAGTGATACAATAATAATCAAGGACCCAGCAGTGTCAGACAGGCAAAGGTGGGATTTGAACTCTGGACCTTCTGGTTCACAGGAACTTACAACTGATTACAACTTTTTGGGTTAATTATTGCTCAAAGACCCAACAGTGGCAGCTTGGCAAACATGTATTTGTTCCTATAGGTTTCTCTCAGGTATGCTTTAGAATGAGCAGGGATTAAGTACTTTTAAGTTATATGCAAAGGTTGTGTTTAATACTTTTTAATAAACAATAGAAAACAAACATCACCAAAAGTTGACCAGTTAGGAAACTGTTGCAGTGAAAAACAGTTGCTTTGCTATTGTTTTATCCAAGTGTTTGGTACTCACTGCAATTAAGGTATATATATATAATTATATGTATATATATATAATTACATATATATATATAATTACATATATATATATATATTATATTATATTATATTATATAATTATACCCCATATTTGGAAATCTGCCACTGTTGAGTCCTTGACCAGCCCTTAACCTGAAACTCCCTGAAAAGATTGTATCTGTTCTCTAAATGAAATTAGCAGAACATTTGGAGAGGAAAGAGGTACATTTCTGCATAGTGTAGTACATGTCATTAAAGCATTAAAAATAAATACAATTTGATGGTATTTGCAAAAGACTAAGCAGCTATCCAAGTAATCCATTTTTTCCTTTACGCATGTTCACTCACGTGTCGTTCATTGAAATATGCTGAAAAGTCATTGTTATTGTACCACGGGTACCCAATAGTCTAAACACTATGTATTACATTCATTACATTCTTTATCCACCATATGGCATCTGCACATGTTGGCCCGGATTCAGAAATCAGAGCAACTCGAATAAACCTGTTGCTCTCTTTAACAAAATACCTCTTATATCACTTTATTTCTAGAAAGTATAAATATATCTCTTGCGGTTGCTGTCACTGGGGATGAGATTTAAATATGTGCAGGGCCTAAAGATGGAAATCCCCTGTTGCAGTCAGGTCAGAAAAGACTTCATCCCATAACGTGACACATGATCTAGAATACAAGCCCTGAGCACCCCAAGCAGAAAGGACTCCATCAGTGCTGAAAAAAAAAGATCTTCTTAAATAAAATGTACTCCCTTCCATCATGCTGATTTGACATGTTTGTTGACCTGCTATGACCTAAGCATGGAGAGAATTGGTCTAGATATTTGAGATTACATACTCTAGGGCTGTCTTTGGAAATCTGATGGCCACGTCAAGGTAAAAATACACCCCTTCCATTTATGGAACAGTGTTTCAAATGGATTCGCGAATGAGGCTTGGCCGTCCAAAGTATTTAGTGACAACAGAACTGACATTTTTGGGGTTCTTTTTGACATTATAGGTAATTACCGGTCATACAAAGCATTATTCATTTGGGTCACATCAGCTTTGACTTGCATAATAACTATTTCAAGTTAATACATTGCATACTAAAATTAAAAGATCAATCAATTGATTTATGTTCTTAATTTAAGGGCATATCATTCAGTGTATTTTAACAAATAAATCATGAATAATTATAGGTATATGTGTAATACGTATCAAATTTGAGTAAAAAATATCTAGTCACAAACTAATCAAGAGTAAAGAAATTCATTAGAATGCATTAACATGTTTCAATTGTTAAGATTAACTTAGAACATATATAAAATAAGAAAAATACAGGCAGACCTAGTTTTGTGATGATCTGACTTAAGACGTATGATGAGACTCTGATAATACACATAAATACACATTCAACAAAAACCATACTATGAATTTTAAATTATTGGCCAGATATTACCATAGTCACAGTTTGGAGCAATATACCTTCAGTTGGTTACCTTCAGTTAGCTCAAGTACTCTAGTTCTGATACTTTGCACACAGTGCTTCATTTTAAGCAACAATATTAATACACAATACGACTACAAAGTCAGTGACTGAAAGAAATGTCACGCCCAGCAAATAAATGCATATGATCACATTGTTTTTACCATTTTTAAAAGCTTGGCTGCTAAAGCTAATGGTAGATGATAGGCTGTAGCTTCAATATAAAGTATCGGTATTGAGAAGAATGCCCTTGTGCCCTTTGCTGCATCTTATGGCACTGGAGACACTGGAATAAAAAAAAAAATCAACCTAAGTTTGCTAAAGCCATGGGTGATTTATGGTGGACTTGGATCTATGAATAGGTTTAATAATAAAATTAATGGGCTTGGCATTACAGTGTGATGTTTATTGTTATTATGATGTCCATAACTTGTCTTTGCAGCTCGATGTATGTCAACACAAGACGTAAAGTTGTGAGAAGTTTAAAGAAGATATGGATACTTCTTGGAAATCAGAAGGAAGTCATCTTACTGTGTATTGCTGATTTGAATTTCAGTCTACAGATTTTGCCTGACAGTGAAAAACTGAGTGACTTTCCTTTAGAGTATAAACCTTGTTATATATATACCTTGTTAAGATAGCTAATACATTTTTAAATTAACTAATACATTTATTTCAATAATGAATTACATTTTTAAATAATTCTCACTAGTTGAATTTTTCCTATCACACCAGGACTACCAACATCAGAGTGTAAGGATGATATAATATGGATAACTCCGCCTCCTCTTTCCCTCTTGACTAAGGATGCCATGCCAGCAATTTTTACCTGTGGGTGGACACATAAATTGTCAGTGACAGTTTACCAGACTAACATGCTCTTAAAATATTTATTACTTTACATTCTATAGTGTATATTCTTGAGATATATATATATTTTTTTTATTTATTTATTTATTTTTTTTTAATATAACTGTTTAATATAATATATAACAATTTTTATATAACTGTTTAAGATCTGTGCACTTAAGCTACTGTATTATTATAAATGTATTATTTAGGTAATTAAATTATTATAATTATTACATATATAGTATACTATATATATAGTACTATATATTATATATATAGTATAGTATTACATAATTAAATAATTACAGTTAGTTTATTCATAAAACTAAGGTGTCCTAGATGGTTTGGTCCCTTTTTAAGGCCCTTTTTCAAGTTTTGGGACTTTTTCCATGCCACTGTCACCCTAAGCTTGTTAACTGGGCCAAATTGAGACTGTGGATTAGACAGTTGTGAAGCTGTGAGTCAAAGCTCTGGTGTAAAGGTACTATAGAAATCAATTAGACTTGACTTTGAACTGCTTCTTGTTTAAAAAAAAGTGCTCTATACATAAATATAATTCATAATATTATTCTTACTATCAGTAATATTGATTGTAATGTTTTTTATTTCAACAATAATTTGGTCCAAACTAGTACCACTATCTTCTGCTGTCTCTGCTGTACTGGCGTCCTCTATAAAACCCAGCAGTCCTGCTCTGATGTCTGTCACGTTCATACAGTTACAGCTAGGATCACAACTGATCATACAAATATTTTACAAATAGCCTAGCAACCCCAGATTTAAGTGACCAATTTTTGCTTGCTGTTGTTGAGGTATTTGTAATGTAAACTAAGTAGCTGCTAAACTAATATCCAAATGCTAGTTGGTTCAGTTTCTGTAGATAAATGCATTAGCAGCAGGCCTGTGTGCCCACATTAGGAGCTTGACCGGTCATAAGTAAAGAGTACACCAATTGCTATTTTTGCAAAGCAGCAAAATAGATGCACTGAACTCCTGCGGAATTCTGGCTATTCAGAGTATGCTAACAGGGGGTTTTCACGAGCGTTGCTAAGAACAGAATGGAGTAGTCCCAAACATATGCAGAAATAAATGGAGTAGCCTTTATTTCGGGCCCCTTTCACCAAGGCATCATATGATAATGCGTCATACTTTACATTGTCGTGTTTATAATTGCTCTTTGTATAATCTAAGGTCACGTCACAGCTCCTTCTATATCGACCGCTACACTCAATGGCCACATTATTAGGTACACCTTTCCACCTGCTTGTTAATGCAAATATCTAATCATCCAATCACAATGCAGGAATTGCATTTAGGTATGTGGATCTGGTTAAGATGCCCTGCTAAATTTCAAACCGAGCGTCAGGATACGGCTGAAATATGATTTAAGTTCATCTGATTTATTTAACATTGCTATCAGCATCAGTGGCCGTTTCAGCAACACACTCAAGGTTATATTAGAACTTATAGGGTTATATAGACAGAAGTCAGTGCCAGTTTAGAGTAATCACTTAACCTAACACACATGTCTTTGGACTGTGGGAAACTGGAGTAGTCAAAGTAAACCCAAGCAGACACGGGGAGGGACATGCAGGCTCCACACAGAAAAAACTCAAGTCACTCCACCCTGGGATCAAACCCGGGCCCTTCTTGGGCCTCACCGAGCCACCGTGCCACTCCGGTAATTTAAGTGACTTTGATCGTGGTAGGGTTGTTGGTGCAGGACACTGCTCTCAAATAAGGGGATATTTGGAAATAAATATGAAGAGGACCCCATAAGAACTGCTGGACAATCCGATCCTGTTCATGTATAGTGACTTCTGGGGTTTACAGCGAGCAGTCAGAAAAAGTGAGACAATATTCAGTGAGTGGAAGATCTTTAGGCAAAAATGCCTTGTTGGTGCCAGAGAATGGCCAGAGTGGTACAAGCTTATAGAAAGGCAACAGTAACTCAAATACCTCCTCATTACATCTCAGTTATGCAGAAGAACATCTACGAAAACACAACCTGTCGAACATGTCAAGCCTTGAAGCAGATGGGATATAGCAGCAGAAGACCACACCAGGTGCCACTCCCGTCTCAGGCAAATAAGTTTACGAGTAACACGGCCTTCCCAAAGTCGGACAACAGAAGGCTGGAATAACGTTGCCTGGTCCGATGAGTCTCGATTTCAGATAGAATGTTGTGTCAACAACATGAAAGCATGGGTCCATCCTTCCTTGTTTTAACAGCTGCTGGTGGTGAGGTAGTGCAATAGGGATATTCGGTACACTTTGAACCCCTTAATATGAATTGAGCAATGTTGACATCCACAGCCCATCTGAGCATTGTTGTTGATCAGATCTGAAAACGGTTTTGTCTGGTCAGCTTCATTTCAATTGTTAAAGAACATCTATCCAATTTGACCTGTCAATACAATGGGACAACAGTGTTTGCTCTACAGTGACTGGACTGGATCCTTGTTGTTCAATAGTCCAGCACCTTAACCATTGACTTCATTGTGCCACAACCAAAAGAGGCATGACCTGATGGAATCAGAAACCAGGTTTTATTATACAGTAGTAAATGGTAGGAGACGGTTAGGTAGGGCTGGACATGCAGTACTGTGCAAAAATCTTCAGTCATCTTAGAGTTGTTTTCATGCTATAGAGGTCGTATTTGTTACTCCATTTTCCACTGGTCTTCATTCCGATCCTTGGGGGTTTTAACATATCTTAGCCTTTTCTCCCTGTTTCCTTTCCAGACAAGTGTTTTTTTTTAGCCTATTGAGGCATTTGGTTTTCTTTTTTTATTGTGCATACATATTCCCTATATTTCCTATATGTATTCTAAGGAAAAAGATAAATAATTAAATATGGTCATTATAATGTCTATTCTGACTGTGGCCCAAGGCTTTTGTACAGTACTGTACCTACCATCTGTATAAAAGGTGACCTTCTACCAGGATTGAACTACATCCTGAATTCCAGGCCAGTCACTAAGAGCACAGCCTCAGAATAACTCTACCCCAGTAAGGAGGGCTTTCTCTTTGCTTTCGCATGTTGCAGCATCCAAACCTTTCGCGGCTGTAAATAGGTCCGTTATATAAATAGTGGATCCTGGGATACTTTAGCCATTTGGATTGGGAGCTTGGAGAGCTCTGACATTCCTTCATCCAGGCCTACGTTCATCTCTCTCTCTGCATTCCTCTGCTACCTGAAGCCCTCCTGTTGCTCTGTGTATCTATACATCTACATCTTCATATACAACTTACAACTTCATATACAATCAATACTGGCTTATGTCTTATTTACATTTGTCACTATTTAGCAGAAACCCTTGTCCAGACTGACTTACAGCTGTCATAATGTCTCCCTTCAAGCACTGAAGGATGATCCCCCACGACATATACTCCCTCAGACACAGTGAACAGTGTGGATATGATCCCTGACAATTCTGCGCATCAAAGTTCTCTAAATTCTAACTCTCTGCATGGCTGTGAATCCCTGGAAAATCTGGTGTGACCACAGATTTAAAGAACTGATTGTAATCAAGGGCAGCCCAGCGGCTAAGTGGGTAGCACCGCTGCCTGGAGCGACCTGGGCCCTTTCTGTGTGGAGTCTGCATGTCTTCCCCATGTCTGTGTTTACTGGTTTACGCCGGGTACTTCTGTTACCTCCCACAATCCAAAGATATGCATGTTAAGCTAATTGGTGTCTCTAAAAAGTAGACCTTAGTGCGTGACTGTGTGTGTGTGCTCCCTCCGATGGCTTGGCACCCCTTCTAGGGTTGTTCCTGGATGGCCCGCGACCCCATGTGGATTAAGCAGAAGATGATGGATGGTTCTAACCAAAATGGGTGTAGTTTGCCTAACTTTTTTTCTTAATTGTTCTTTATATGTGAGTCTGGTAAACTCCGTACACACAGCTGTATTTGGATGGGATTGGCCATTAAATCATTAAGAATATGATGGTCAAATATAAAAAAGCTTGGCCATTCAGTTTTATGTTCGACTACTACTACTACTACTACTACTACTTATGTACTGTGATTGGTTCTGCTTGTCATTCTACAAAGGCTGAAGTAATTACCAGGCGTGTCTAGAAATGCCATGCTTAAAGTTTAGACTAAACTCATTTTGTTTTTAAGCTTTTTCTCACACTTCATGGGACTAAACGCACAGCATTTTCAGGTGTTTCTTCTAGGAGATTCTGTTCTGCAGAGCACCTAATTCCTGTCTTTTAACACCAGCCACATGAAGTGGGAGTGTTTGCACCTGGAGTCTATGCTAGCTGTCACATGGAGATGAAGCTGAAAGCACCAACAGAACAAAGACAGGCAGAGAGAAGAAAATAAATAGATATTACTTAAACATGAATTGTATAAATTCCACAATGAATGTGACTGACTGGAATATGATGACTGCAGGAATTATTATTTGTTATTCTGCCTTAGCTATGATGGTATGTATTTAAATGGAGATGATACAGAATTTATCACTATGGGTAAATAAAAGGAGGTAGGCATTCCATTTAGCACTACGGTCAGCCTGCATAACTATGATTACACTGCTCTTAAAAGTTAGGGTGATACTTTAATGTGAAATATCCCATAATGAAATATCCCCTAATATTATGTGAGCAATATATATAATATTCCACTAGAATTTGAGTGATCTCATCGCCATCACTTCTCTGTATTTAAGGTCGAGTCACAGAGAAACACCAGCACACTCTGGGAACACACTCTGGATAAGGAAGCAGTTCTTCACAAAGTATCTTAACCTTCCCCATTCACTCATTTACACATATTAGAAATTTCAACCAGCTAATGAACCAACTGGCATATTTTTAAGAAGTGAAAGAAAACATGGATACACATAAATACAGACTATAAATCAATGATTATATGAACATGTGATTATTATAATTATATATCATGCAAAAGTTTCACCCCTAGTTGATAACCTAGATGCTAAGGTGGATCATGGACCAAATGTTCTAGAGTTCAAATCTCATCTTTACTAAGGTATTGGATCCTTAACACTTTATGGACCAATGGACATATTTGTCGCTTACATTTAAATTGACCTTTATGGCATTTAGCAGACGCCCTTATTCAAAGCGACATACTACTAATACAGTCTTACAATTCAAACAATGATGAGTTAAGGGACCCAATGGTGCACAGAGGTGGCATTTGAACCCTGGACCATTAGGTCTAGAGTTCAATACCTTAACCGCTAGGCTACCACAGTCTATTTTAAATGGACGTTAAATGCGATGGAAACAACCTACGGTCCTAAAAAAAAACACTTAAGGCATTTTTTATGCAACACTTTAACCCTTTGAGGATATGTACCTTGGTCTTCAAATGCTGAATGACCCTAAGCAAGGACACAAACTTAACTATTTTAGTTAACATCTATACCACCCAGGGGCGATAGGTCCCTTTTTGAATCTTGGTCCCCCCAAGGGTTCATCCTTACATTTATGGGGTTTTCCTTTCCACTGTCACCCTAGATATACTTAATTTGGGATTGGCTTTATATAAAGTTGACTATATATAATGTTGATATAAAGATAATATAAAGTTGTAATGCTGCTTTGAGAGAATGCACCATCGTAAATCATTGTAAATTGTAAATCAGACTTGATTTGACCTTATTGAATCCTTAAGCAATGACCTTAACCCAAAATTTACATTAAGTAGACTGACTTACAACTGACAAAGCTTTACAATATAAGCAATTTTGGGTAAGGGGCCTTGCTCAGGGACTTAAGAGTGGCAGCTTGTCAGAGGTGGGATGTAGACCATTTGGTCCTAGTTTTATACTGTTACACAGTACCAAAATTGCTGTAAGTTGTAGCGTGCTCTGCTAAATGACTAACTGTAAATGTAAACACTAGCGTGACGCTGTTGGCACAGTGGAAATGTGTTACCTACCAGTTTAAGGTTCGGTATGGACTGGCTGAATGCTTGTGTGCTCACTGTGAGTCACGGGAAAGATTCTTGATCCTTGTTGTTAGCTTTTTAAATAAAACAAAATAAAAAGAGTGCATAGCAATATGATAAAGAGAAAGAAAAAAAACGTCCCAAGTCAGAACAGAAAAGCAGCGTCTGTATTCATTTGCCCAGTGCAGCTCCAGTTTCTTACTGTACAACGACAGGCTATATGGATGAGTACAGAATTCCCTGCACTGCATTTCCAAGAGGAGATTCTCATAAAGAAGGTGGAGAGAGTTTGTACTATCTAAACTTCCCATTAGTCATAAACCAGGGAGACATTTTTATGACTGCTCACAGCAAAACTGTCTACCAGTAGCTGCAATGTAGAGCAGCCAGTAAATACCTGCAGTGCTTATCTAAATAGATATATAGATACAGTATATCTCTAAGATATGAGACTGGAATCTTATGAGGACACATGGATTTTATCTCACTGCCAATTTCATAATGTACTCATACAGTTAATCAAATATTATTTAGACTGTATTGCTAATGGTGTCTTTAATATGTTTACATACCATGGCAACTCAGATGAATCACAGATGGAAGGAACATCGCTGCTGCTTTTGACCACGAGAAATTAACCAGGAGAAAATAAAGCAAACCACTAGCCACGAGGCTACTGACTAATGCACAAACTAATTCAGAAAGAATTATTGTTGCATATAGACTGCTAAATGGCATAAATGTAAATTTTATGGGACTGTGGTGGCCTAGTGGTTAAGGTACTGGACTGTGGACCAGATGGTCCAGGGTTCAAATCCCACCTCTGCCACAGTTGGGTCCCTGAGCAAGGAACTTAACCCACAATTGCTTGGATTGTAAGACTGTATTAGTTGTAAGTCGCCCTGGATAAGGGTGTCTGTTAAATGATATAACTGTAAATGTAAATATAGACAACATGGCATTACTTTAAACACAATCAGCTTAAATAAATGGCATTATTTAATGCTCAACATCATAAATAATATATATATATATATATAATTGTACCACATCGTGACTGTAGTCATGATTTGATACACAAGTAAAAAACACTCTTTGTTTAATTGTTTGGGACTTTTGAAACAATATTATAATATTACAATAAATAAAATATGTTTTAATCAGTCTTTAAATGTGTAATGGCTGCAGGTGCAGAGTCAAGTGATGAAATAGTGGGGTTGATATTCAATGATCTGCATAAATTAATTTAAAGACCTACTTTGGATCTTAATGACACAATTTTAGGCAATGCATTTAGTCATTTAACAGATGACTATCCAGAGCGACCTATACAACCGATCCAATCTTACGCTCCCAGCAGCT
Source organism: Parotocinclus haroldoi (assembly GCA_034779995.1). Classification (NCBI taxonomy): domain Eukaryota; kingdom Metazoa; phylum Chordata; class Actinopteri; order Siluriformes; family Loricariidae; genus Parotocinclus; species Parotocinclus haroldoi. The sequence goes on from JAUZST010008826.1 coordinate 25,389, forward strand.
GTGGGTTAAGGTCTTTGTGTTAAGTTCAATGCTGGAGCATGTATAAAATGTACTGTAGTTTTATTATAATGGTTGGATTTTTTAAATATAACTTTATATGATGACGTATGCAAAGCTCTCTACCCACTGTTAATTTGATTGTTTTAGCAGTGGTATAATGACCACATATACTGCATAATACTCTATTCTACTGTTGTTCATTTCAATCTGTGTAAGATTTTGTTGGTATGGCTTAGCCTTTCACCCTTTAACCCTCCCAACAAGTGGTTTATTGGCTTGTTTTCAAGAGTCAATTTCAGTCTATTATTTTAGAATAATATGTGCCTTTACTTTAAGGACATATCAATCATGGAAACGACAGTTTAATGGTACCTAGAAATAACGCAGCACAAAACTCAGGCGTTACAGAATGAACAGATAGGGGCTAACAGGTTAGCCTAATCCAAATAGAAAAAAAAACTAACAGGCTAGACTAAACCCAACAGGCTGGGGCTAACAGGCTAAATTAATACCAACAGTCAGTGCCTAACAGGCGTAACTAATTCAGTCAGACAAAGGGGTTAACAGACAAATATCGGCAATATATAGGTAAATATCAACAAAAATGAGCTAACCTGCTAAGCTAATATGAACAGATGGGGTAAACCGGATAGACTAATACAAACATACACCAGCAGAAATGCTAATAGATTAGGCTGATTACAAACAGACAAGAGCTAGCAAGCTAGGCTAACTGGCTATCAGTAAAGTAAAACAGGGTTGGATACATAGAGATATGAGGAGGAGCCAAGACCAAGAGCACAATACAGCAAGCCAAGAATCAGGGTATTAAGAGGGGAAGCAAAATGGCTTTAATTAAGCAGCTGGTTGTGGAAGGAGAAAGGGGTCAGAAGGGAGCCATGTAGTATGATGTAGGATTATACAACAATGAGTGTCAGAAAGGCGCCTATGAAATAAAATGTATTATTATTATTATTAACAATACCATCGATGATATGTATGTGCAAAGAGTTTATTCTATATTTACAGGACAATTCATTACATACTACAGAGGGGGGTTGCATATTAAATAGGAGATTTACTTTATATCAACAGCACAAGAAAAGTAAAATAGTAAATACAGCCTTTAATAAGAGTTATCGAAATATAGATATGGAGTAAACACAACATAATAACAACAACATCATTGCCTCATTTATCATGTTAAGTAAACAGCACTGAGATAAAACATCCTTATTAGTCTTGACTGTTGATGCAGTTACAGTTTTATACAAAAGCTTGGGACGTCCTGGTCACAGAAATAAAGAAAGATGGATGCCAATCCACCATAGGACACACACCAATATATACACACTCTATCACATTGGGAGACTTTACAGACACCAGCTTACCTAACGCACACCCATTGAATATGGGAAGAAACCAACCCAGAAAGAAGGAGAACAACTTCACACAAAGTGTGGAATGGGAATCAAACTGGAGCTGTGAGGCGACGGCAGTAAACACCCAGAAATAAATCATGAAAGCATGAAATTCTAAACAGGACACATTTTAATGAGTCACCAGCAAGCTGAGACTTCTGAGAGAACAGAGGATATTCTGGAAAAGTACTCAAATGTTTTAAAATGCCAAGTTTTTAACATTTAAGATTTGAGTTTGTTCCCTTTAGAAGTTGCGATAGCTAATTTGACAGAGTTCAAGGAAAAAAACATACTGTAAGACTGTACATTTTTTGTGATCTCTTATGTAGGCTCATATCCAGTTCAGAGGGAGGTTTCGTCTTCATTCTATAAAACAAAATGCAGTCATTAGGCCCTGGATATGTAATACAATAAATAAGGAGCACTGTTTTTTTAATATGTTGGTACTTTGACCAGGTAACACAGCACAACCATGACTCAAATGATGGTGGGTTATCAACCCCCCACCTGCCCCTTCCTCCGCCGTTGTAAACCACCAACCAGATAAAAGTCAAAATAAAAGGAAGCTAAAGAGAAAAATTAAAATAGACAAATAGTATGAGACAATATAACATATCGAATCAAATGCAATATAGACAATAACAAAAGAAGGTGAATACAATATTATAAAGAATATAATAAAATAGAAAATAGAAAACTGTAGAATATAAAACGAAACTACATAATAAATGCACTGCTCACAAAAAATTGGGTCTATTTCATTAAGGATATTTCATTTCGACCTCTAACCTTTGTAGCCTGATTTATTATAAATAATTATTTGATTATTTTAAAATGAACGGCTATACATAATTGATTTATTTCTGGCTATAATCTTCGTATTGGGTGGGGTAAGTTGTAATATTTTGGTCAATTGCAATGTTTTGTTAGTAAAAAAAGACAACCTCTACAGGAATCACACTTAATTGCTAGATGATCGGTTGATAACCAGCATGTTAATAGTTTATTAAAATGAGCAAACATGTTGCATATAGCCTTTCTTTTAAATAAATAATATGTAACTTGACTAGGAGTGGCCAATTTATTCTTTGTAAGGAAAAAACATTTTAAAAGAACGCACAGTAATGAAACATAACTACTATGGCTGATTTGCTCATGGGTGAAAGTAAACGATGATGCAGGCTGAGCCAAAAACACAGATAAGGATCTGCAGACCCACTCTGACCTACGGAAGGTAAGAGCAGCCACTGACATTCCTTGAGAGATTTTTTAAGGTGGATGAAACCAATGCGAGACGGACATGCATATAGTTCAGTTTCATCCCAGAGTTACATACTGGTTACATAGACTGGCTGTTTTGGGGGTGCAGCATGAAATGACAAACCTTTAATAAGTTTATTAATAATCTAACGGCCATTTCTTTGTTCTATTTTTATGAATCCTACTTTATTCATGTTAGCAAACTGAAGAAAGCAAAGTGGATGCAATTACTGCATCATTATAGTACATCGTTCACAAATATTAAAGCATATGTCATTATGGGATATTTCATTTTGCATACAATAAAGCTCTATAGTCATATCCAGCTATGATATTTGCTTGATGTTACTCTGGCTTGAGAAATTATCAGTGATAAAAGCTGCAAATACATAAAAGAGCTTTAATGATGTTCTAATTTGGAGGTATTCAAAGTAAAGTTGTATATATACTGCTGACAAAATCAGGGAATACTTCTAAATTAAATATCCCATAATGAAATATTCCCTAACTTTAGTGAGCAGTGTACGTTCTGGTATCAGTGCATATGGATTCATTTAGTTGTAACTCTTTTACATGCATTTACCGCTTTAGCTCACATACAGTACTTCTATTAGCAAGAGATCTCATAGATCTAAACAGGCCAAGGTCAAGAGCACAGCTGTAAAAATCACTTACGAATTGATCCTGTTAGGATAGGACTTGTGTAAATAAAAATTTTAACGGGGTAGTGATCTTTGTTTTAAGATCATATAAACAGCAGCCTGTGTCTTGGTATACTGCACATTCCTGGGTAGGTCAGCTCAGCAGACTGTGAACAAGTCTGTCAGCAACTACAGTAGCCTGAAGCCACACGAGGAACTGTAAAATGGCAATGAAGGCCAGGCAAACCTGAATACATTCAGGGATTTAGAATTCAATAGTTGGTTTAGAAACGGAAAATAAACACAGGCTACTGAATAGCAAATTTGCCCCATCGTTGGCAGACCTGGGGCTTGAATCTTGGAAGAAATCTTGAGAATTAGGAGCAAATGTAAGTTAAGTCAAGTTTACTTATATAGGACATTCTACAACAGAGCATTGTCTCAAACTAGCTTTACAACTGTATAGGTCCACAGGCTAAGCTGAGCAAGAATACAGTAAAACCGGCAAAGAAAATGTTGGGCATTGGGGGTACCAAGTATTTAAAAAATGCATTTCTAGTAATAGTTTAATACACAGTCTAAATAGAAAAAAATAGATAACAATAAAAAGGAAATGAAAGAAATATAATATGATAAAATATAGGCAAAATTAGATAGATATAGCAGAAATTAATTAAATAAGCATGAAAAAAATGAAACCCAGATGGAAATGTTGGATTGCTGCAAAATCTGCATGCAGTTTTGTCTCAGTAAGTAAACGTAAAGTAAAAGTAAAAGTAAGTAAACGACTACAGGTGTGGTCTGATTAGACACTGTCACAAACTTTGCAAATGTGCTTTCCTGCTGTCCTATAAAAAGTCTCTCAGGGGCTACTTTTGGATAGTGTACTTCTTGGTGAGAGATCATTGACTGTTAGACATCCTCTAAGATGCACCCAACAACATTTTGCCCCGTTGACAGACTTTAAGAAGGGGCGCGTTATTGGACTGATATAATCATTATCATAAGACAATCATTTCAGCAGATTGAACACCATCTAGGCTTCTCTGACCAAACTGTTAGGGAGTATTGGTTTCCTTGAGGGCACACACACACACACACACACACACACACACACGCACACACATACAATGAACAGGCTCTAAATGGCCCAGGCAGACCACCAGTAGAGTGGATTGTTTCAGTCAAATCTGAACTACTACTTAGGAGCATCAGTTGAATTCTGTATGTGTGAATTTTGTCCTGTAAGAACAACCTCAAGTTTCCAACCTAAGTGTTGACATCTGGCAGTACATTTCACTTTCTGTCTGCCTTAATGTATATTAAAGTGCGATTTCAATTCCAGTGTTAGTCAGATCCACACTTTGTTCCTTCTTTAGGGTGGCATGACTGACGGTTTGTATATAACTGGGCATTGTCAGTGCTGGTTTGTGGAATGTGGCCGTGATGTAGAAGCCTGATAGGCTCTGTCTTTCAGCAGCCTTCTGATCACGGCTGAAACATGGACATGTAGTCACTGGGAAAGGGGCTTAAACAATAGAGTTCACATTTCTTACTCTTATCCACTTTAAGAGCTTTTTCTTTATTATTATGCAGAAACTCTCTTAGGTACTGTTTGTTATTGCAGTTTTAGGCTAATAAAAGTGAGAATCGCAGTGAAAAGGTAGATTTATATAACCAGGTATGAGATAAACTACGGCAGTATTGAACGGACGGACTGATAAGAAAAATTTTAACACAATGAATTCACAGCAACAACAATACGTTGCTGGCAGGAAAACAGATTTAATGAGGTTAGTCTGTTTAACATTATTTAGCTAGAGTAAAAAGATCAATTGAAGGACCTGGCAAATATAGTAGTATTCCAATAGTCTGTGTGTTTTCCTCTGTCCTCCAGCACCATGTTTGAAGCCTGAGTCTGTTAAGTGATGAAAACATAAAGAGCAAACAGCAACGTAGAGATGACAGAAGGAAGTGTGTGTGCAATAGGAACGCACGGCAGCTTAGCCCATGTCAGGAGCTTAACCACAATACACTGCAGATATAAATATAGCTTATATCTCTTATTGTTCTAAAATACTTTAAAGTTAGTTAACCTATTTTTAAAGATTTGTGGACAGTTTTCTAGATATTTCATTATATTTTATTGAGTAAATATTATATTATATTATATTATATTATATTATATTATATTATATTATATTATATTATATTATATTGAGTAAAATTATCTTAGAAAACCGATAAATAAGTTTAATTAATGAAAAAGTAAAAATACAAAATCAGTAATAATATGTAATTATTATTGTTATTATTATCATTTTATTATTTTATAATAGAACATTTTCATAACATTACCAACAATATGTAATAATAATAATAATAATAATAATAATAATAATAATAATAATAATACTGTACACAGATATATAATAAATAGTTAATATAAATAGTTAAGATAAAATGCATACAAATTCATTACACTCACAAAATCCTGTGCAAACTGAATTCATTTGATTATCTTCGTGGGACAGCTCCTTAAATAGCACATCGTATCTGTTTTGGGGGTTTGCTTTAATAAACATATAATTTGGGATAATGGTAGGAGTAAAGAAGATTAAGTATATTGGTTTATTTACTGGAAAATTTAAATTACATGCAAAACTCAATATTTATGTTTCTATAGTTTTACAGCCCACTTGACAGAAATTACAGCCTCCAAACATTCCATTTAGCAGCTAACTGTCTTTTTTTATATTGCTATAATTTCTATCCTTCATTTTGATCATATTTCAAAATGCAATATCCCATAATGAAATGTCCCCCGATTTTTGTGAGCAGAGTAGATCCCGTCTAGAGACTGAGCTGTAATTACTGTAATAACCAACTTATGCGTAGCTTCCGTTTCTTCACTGATTGGGGGAAATTACTTCCAAATTTGCTGATATTCAGGAGAATCCATTCTTCCCTTGAACAAATCTGGCATTGACACTCACTACCAGTGTGCAGTACTGTGCAAAAGTATTTGGTTTCCATATTCTCTTATTTCTTCTTTGCTTGCCATTCTTTCATAAATGTCATTCCTGATCAAGCTTCTTTGGTCTGTCGAAGAATCAAATTAGCATCCTGATGAAGCTGCCAGACACTGTTGCTCAGGTGTAACAGGAGGTCACTCTAAATGATCGGGGCTCCAGCAGTTCTTGTCACTTTGCCACACTTGCTCCAGGTCAGCTTACAATTCAACAAGTGTTGTGGGAGGCATTGGACGGGTTGCCAGACGTCTTTCCAGTACATCCCAAACTTGATTAATGGGAATCAGGTCTGGGCAATTTTGTATGGTTTGGGTGGAGATCCATTGTCCAGTGGCAGCAAGAAACTGTCCCCACAGCTCTGTTGCATTGCTTCGCCTGCTCCTTCTTGCCATTAAGGTGAAGTAGCGGTCATCACTTTCTAGCCTTGTCCGTACTGTTTCACTCTCTTGAAGCGATTCCACAATCTGCTATGGCTCTCCAAGCTTCACATTCAAACAAATCGCTTTGAAAACTCACTGCAAGGGCTGGGAAATTGCAGGATGTGCCCTTTCAAGATCATGAAATGTTCAGAGACTCAAGCACTTTTAGCCTTTTATATAGTGCATTTTCACCAATTAAATAAAAGCTGGTTTTGCATCTCATTTGCATCATAGAACAACTTTCTTTTTGACTTGTCGTTTGCTTTTTTGATGTTCTTGTTGAATAAAAACTATCAAATGCTTCTTTTTTATGGGTCCTGTTAATTTTGAAATATCACTTACCACTGCACCCTACATAACCTATTTTTTTCTGTATTTTATTACTTAATTTGCTGTATTTTATGTCAATAGATATCTAATCTCATACTTTTGCACAGTACTGTATGTTTAAATATGTTTAAAAGGTATGGGGAAAACCTCTGTCATTTGACCAGGGTTCAAATTTGTACCAAAACGTAAGTTTTTTGCTTCTAAAGTTTGTAGCATAGGCTTGTTTTTAAGTAAATTTGTAAATGCTTTGTACTCAAATGAAAATCCTGATCCGTTCAAGTCCATTTGATCTTAAATTTCCTTCTCAGCCATTCACGGTATATAAAGTTACTATGGGGTGCCACATTCATACTGCCATACAAGCAAATGTTTAAGGGTTTAAAAATATGCCCTCATCAAAAAGGGAATATATGAGTTAGTGCTAAAAGTGGGAGATTGGATGCTCTGGAAGTCATACAGGAAGTTTGAACACCATCCATTCACTTGCTTTGGATTAATTATCACTCCTTTCAAGTGACCCGGTTGTAAAGTTGCCCTGTACAGATTTAGGCTAGCTAAAATCAGCCCACATTTTCAGGATAGCCAGCTAGGGGTAAAAAGGGATAAGAGAAGGAACAGCTGGGGTAGAGTAAGGTGACGCACATGCAGTAAATGAAACATCCTCTGTATACCAACAGTGCTCACTAACAACATTGTGTCAGATTTTTGAAACTTTTTTTTAGTTCAGTCTGATTTCTCCAATTTGAAATTGCATGCTAAAGTAATGGGGGAGGCGAATGGGTCACAGTGCTTTCTGCCTCCCAACTATGAGGAATACGAGCCAGAGGATCAGCACAAGGTCCTATCCCATAACTGCAAAACCACAAGCCAGTGTTGCAAAAATAGTGGCAAAGAAAGGTGTAGAGTTTATGTTGAAAGCTCATGGATATTATATTGGTGCATGCAAGGCAGGATATGGTGATACGGGTGTGGCTATGTTTCTAGGCAACTGTCTCACACACAGACACACACACACACACACAACAATCCATAAATGCTAGGTTCTACTAACTATTTACACCAACATTTACATTTTATAGACGCCCGTACTGTAGACTTACAAATGCATGTTGGTTGCTTGGCAGCATTGCAATTTGAAACCTCAGCTTGCAGTTCGATAGTCAAAGTCAAAGTCATGATATTATAAATATACATAGGTTAAGTAGACTACAATATAATGGAGAAAATAATAGTAGAGAATAATAATAAGAGAACATAATAATCCAATCCAATGCAATAATACATCAAAATAAATGAATGAATGTGTATCATAAAATGGAGAATGTGTGCGTTTCTGGTTGTATCTTAATCAGTTTCACGGGTAAAGTTCTGTATTACAGACTGATAGGAGAGTTAGGGTTCTCTTTTATGATATTATGAAGACTGCAACTGGTGGCTGGAATTAATAGCCTTGTACCTTACAGCATAACTGTGACTTGTTTTTGGATTGTGGGAGGAAATCAGTGCAGACCAGAATTGAACCTAGTTTCCTATTGTGCAGCTTTAACAGACTCACCTGCTGCAAATTGTGTAAAGGTTAAATAATACAAAGTAGTAAACCAACAACTACTACACAAAAACATCGCACAAATATATTGTGCACTCCCAAAATTACACACAGAAACAAAGGTATCACTTTGGAATTTCCCCTTGCTTTGCTACAATAGCCTTTGTATTAAACTTTGGAGCTGAGATGTTAGACACTGCTGTTGGATAATAAGCACTGGCTTACTGTTGGTATTTCAGTTCATCTCAAAGGTGTCTGGTGGCGTTAAGAGATCTGTGCAAGCCAACCGAGTTATTCCCCCATGTTGGCAAACCATTCCTTTATGGACTTTAGAAGAACAGGGTGGAAAATTGATGAAGAAGGTGTCATACTGAGAGTCACTAAGTTATTCAGTACAGCCTGTTCTATTGGCCCTGTTTGTCTATGAAGATTCCAGTCCTGTACACTTAGTACTGCTTAAAAAAATCAAAGGAACAATTCGAAAACACATCAGATCTCTATGGGAAAACATGCAAGATACATTTCCTGATAATGGAATGAAATGTAACTGACCGAGCATCACCATAGTCACATAGATGTTTTAGGGTAATGCAAATATAAAGTGTATTTTTCATTTTTAAGTCTCTGTACAAAGGATACACGGAAATAGAAAGTCACAATAATTATAGAAAATACACTAGGGCACTGTAATGGTCCTGTGTAGATGAAAGCTGTAACACTTAAGAAACAAAAATAATACTACTTACAATAGGACTGGCACATATGAACATAATTTATAGCTTGTTATAAATAGTAGTATAAAGTCATACACAGATAAGTAACTTGCACATAAAAGTCTCTTAACATATCAACCAAGTTAGAGTCAGGAAAGCTGCCACTGCTGGGTCCTCAAGCAAGACCTTTAACCCGCAATTGCTTGGACTGTAAGACTGTATGAATTGTAAGTCACTCTGGATGAGGGTGTTGGCTAAATGACATAGATGTTAATGTAGTCCAAACATGAGCTAACAAGCAAGCAAGCAAATGCATGATAACAGACACACACACACACACACACAAACATGAATGACGGACTTAAACTCTTAAACTACCTCTCGACTCATGCTCATGGATCCACAGACCTCAGTCAATAAAGCAAACAAACATTGATTGGGTGTATGTTAAGCGTTGCCTACCTGCAATATAAATGACACACATTATTATTTCATTCATTCACTTTCTTATCCAAGGAGAGCCATTGGCTAGCCAGCCTTATAAGGTACAAGGCCTTAACAACCCTAGACAGGATTACACATACACATGCCACTTTTACATAATCAGTTAACCTAAATCATGTCTGGATTTGAACTGTTTGAAGCAAGTTTACCCGGAGTAAACTCACACAGACACTGGGAGTACCTGCAAACTCCTCATAGAAAGGACCCGTACTGATCCAACTGTTATCCAACCCAGGTCCTTCTTTTGGTGATACCAACCGAGCCACCGTGTCTGTGTGTTTCTCGATCTATATTATTTATTTCAATTATTTTCAAGACTGTTCAATAAAACAGTTAGTAACTATAAAACTACAAAACTATAATCATGTTTTAGTGAATTTAAACCAGACTTGAAACTTCATATTTTGTAATTATTATTATTTATTTTAGGGAACACAGTGACTGTTCTGGATTGACTTGCATTCCAGACTGTAAATGAAACCCTGCAGCACACATTCAGAGAACCAGATTCAGAACAAAATGCCAAAATTTTACACAATCACTGCCACGCTGGCAAGACAAAAGGCTGCATCAATATCCTCCCAAAACACACCTGGCGTATATTACCGTGGAGGTATATGGATTAGTAGGTTGGCTTTTACTATAATTACACCGTCGCCTGAGGGGCACATCCAGAAGAGAATCCCTCTTTATACTGTGGAATGATCAACAAACAGCGTGCAGTTCTGGTGCATCATCAAAAGTGCAGTTTCATATTAGAAGCAGAATACTTATGTGGCTATGCCTAGTGTTGCTAGTGTATTTAAAATACGTTTCAAAAGGCAACGATATATTTTCCATTTTTAAAAATATACTGCTCACAAAAATGTACAGTTCAAGATGAAATATGCCCTATTTTTTGTGAGCAGTGTGGTTCTGACCTTACAATCTGATTGGTTGAGAAGTGTTCTTGCTGTGCTGAGGTTTGAGGTGATAATGGCATGTCTTTTTCACACCAAAAGCGGCGTTAGTCCCTGACACACTGCCAAATAACGAGTCATGTTGCCAGGTAATGACAAGTTTTATGTCACAACATATACTTTTATGCACAGACATATAACCTATCCAAATAATGCAATAACCTGAATTGTACCGTTTAATTCTTAATTCTTAATTCTTTAAATTCTTTTCATTTAGTAGAAACCAAATAAGCTACAGAATTACAGATGTGCCATAAAATTTTTCAAAATTTCAACCTTATGGCATTAACAATAAAAAAAGAAAAAAATATCATTGTTGGGGTCAGTCACAATTGCCGTTTTTGTAAATCAAGAAAAAGATCCAATAAAATTACTCAGTCCTGAGGAAAAAATCCGGGATCATGAGAAAAACTTCATCTCCAGTATTTTATTGCACTGGCTTTTAAAACAGCTTGGATATTTTGAGGCATGGGCTTAACTAATGACATACAGTATTCTTCATCAATCCTGTCTCTTCTGCTGTTGCCAGATCAGCTATACAGGATGGAGCCTTGTCATTGAGCATTTTCTTCAATTTCCACCAGAGATTTTCAACTGGATTGAGATCAGGATTTTTTGCAGCCCATGCCATCGACATGATGAGTCTTTCTTGAAGGAACGTTTTCACGTCCTTCACCCTATGGCAAGAAGCACTATCATCTTAAAGAATGCAGCCATTATCACCAAACATCACTTTAACTGATGGAATAAGAAAAGAGGCATTTACTGACATGTAATGGCTGCCATTTTCCCCGTACCTTTTCCTGACATGCAGCCTCATATCATCCCTGACTTTGGAAATGGACATGTTTGGTGAAGCAGCAAACAAAAGTTCCAGCATCATCACCTCACTCACTTTCATCCAGTCACACACAGTCGATGACTGCTTTTCTTTAGCACAATTTAACCTTGTTCTTTCCAGTTTAGGTGCTAATTATGACTTTCTTTACGTAACACTTTTCTGTATGTAAATCTTTTTATTCTCTGAATTCTCTGAATTCTCATGTGTTTTATTTCCTAATCCTCTCCTTTGTTTCCACTGAGCCTCTTGGAGCTATGATTCATGTCATTCTGCTCCGTGCAATAGCTCTCCCAAGGTATGAGCACTCTTTTTGGGCTGAAGAATCATTAGTTAAAAGAATTTGCTGCAGGTGTTTGTTTTAGAACTGCAAATTACAGAGTGATTTCATATTTTTCCTCAGAATGGAGCGTGATTACATTTTCATTTCATTATTCCATTTTTCAACAATAGTGCCTGACAGCAATTATTTTTTCTTTTCTTGTTTATTGTTTCTTAATGCTATATGGGTGGAACTTTGACAAGTGAAAGTTCTGTGGCATAATTTTGCATAATTGTTCAATTCCATAATTTTGGTCAGAGGTTGTAGTTTTAGTCCATTTCCTATCATCTTTGTTTGTTTTCGCTTTGTATTTTTACATAAACATGTGACATTTGTAGCATTTTTGTAGCATCTGAATGATGGTGTTGGTCAAAAATGTTGTATAAAAGCAATACAACACTTAAGGTCATGTGTTATTGCAACGGCTGCGATTGTCTATGGCACTCGCTATTTAGTCACCAAATCATACCTTTGACGTTATTTGCAAGAACCCACTCCCTCTCATGTCACTATGGTCCTGTCAGCATAATTTACATGCCTAAATGAAATACTCTTATATTGCTTCTTTTCTTATATGTTGTGTATGATTTATACATTGTCACATCACAAAAGGGTAGCTGTAATAAGCCTGGTAGTTCTCACACAGACTCAAATCCCTGACACAGTGACAAATCTAATGGCTCTGTATGGGTTTCAAGTGTATACCTGTGTCGCTGCATGTTTTCATTCCAGTCCAACCAGAGCTACACCTGATACCTGATGTTTTATCAGCTGGTCTCAGCCTTCAAATGAATGTTGACGTGTATCAGGCACGATCCTGCCTGGACAGGTTAAATCCTGCGGCCACCCCAGCCATTGGTGTGACTGGACAGCCTTGATGCATAACTGTATTTTGCTTGGAATGTTTTGTCTAATTCTGCTGGGCTGCATTTACGTCCAAGCTTCCCTATTGCACACATCAGCTGCTCCATCAACGGGGTGGAGTGTTCAAACGTGCTCCTCTAACACAACGGCAGGTGGCCAGGTGATGCAGTAAAGGGTCCATTATCACATCAAAACTCAGGAAGTACACACACACACACACACACACACACACACACACACACACACACACACACACACACACACACACACACACAC
>JAUZST010008827.1:0-13336 GCA_034779995.1 Parotocinclus haroldoi
CAACTTTATGTTATGTTTGGGTTTATTCAACAGGGACTTAGCAGCTGGTCCTCCATAGGAAAAACTATAGGGACCACGGGCCATGTATTATTTATGTTCTGTGGCCTTTAGTGAAGGATTTTTTTAAAATAAGGCATAAAATGTCTCCCTATATTACCACAAATGAATGGGGCTAAAATTATATTTAATTGTATTGCCTAAAAACTAAAATGAGTAGGAAAAATGGGAGCGGAATGGGAGTGAGAGTCATTTTACCAGCAGGACAGGAATTTTTTTAAAATTCGGGATTGGGATGCGACAAGATTATTTTCTGTGGGAGTGGGATGGGACAGGAATGAAAATCCTAGTTGAAAATACTAATCAGAAAAGAAAATTAACGAATTCCTGAAGAAAAGGCCGGGAGGGTGATAAATAGTGATGAGCTGAAAAGAGTATAGTTTAGATTTACATAATGATGAATCAGTCACATTAAGAATCAGTATTTCAAATGAATTAGCCTTATAATGGGATTTAGCAATACCAGAGCTAAATCAAACAAACCAAACAAACCAAAAGACAAAAAACAATTTGATTTTTTATTTAGGTTATTAATTTAATTTGTGGTACTCACATTGTCAAAGTCCTGGAAATAGAATTTGAACTGCAGCACATTGTTTAACTGAGTGGGACATAAAGTACAAAGTAGTTGACATGGAACGATTGCTGTTTGATCTTTGTTTTCACAGGCAATGTGAAAAACCACAGTATTTCTGAAGAATAGCAATTTGATTTAATGGGCATTTGTCTTGTATAAAATCAAACATTTCTTCTCCTGCAATTAAATAAAGTCTTACAGAGAACATCATGATGCATGATTTCACCCCTGGTCTTCCAAAGGTGCAATTGCATTATATTTACATTATTTAGCAGGCACTGTTACCCATACAGTGTTGGTTTAGGCCCTTGCTCAAGGACCCAGCAGGGGACTTGAACTCTGCACCTTCTGACCCTTATTTCATTACCTTAACAACTAGGCTACCACAGTCCCAAAAGGTACATTGTGGTCAGCAACAATACTCAAATGACTGTGGCATTTAACATTTATGCCATTTAGCAGACACCTTCCAGAGCTATTTTTGATACAACCTTATGATCCAAGCAATTTTGGCAGAGATGGTATTTGAATCCTGGTCCATAATCCAATAACATAACTACACTTACACAGTCCGATTAAATGGCTTAATAAACAGTAACAGATAATCAAGCTCAACGATGCACATTAACAGGATGTGTCATGATGCATCATTACAACCCAAGTTGGAGGGTAAATGAGCCATTTAAAAGACATGGGTATGAGCATAGGTATGTTTATTATACCACCCTAGAGAGAACATTGCTGCTTGCCCTGCTCTGCCGGATGCATTGACTGACTGGCCTACAAGTTTGACATTTGAGATAAATGTCTTCATTAGCAGCTCCTAAGATGAACAAAAATTATTAATTATATCTCACTCCATAATTTAATTTAACACCATATTACTGTTAGGGTTCATACACACTGAAATTTTGTGGGGTTAATTGACAATAACAAAGCCAGACAAGCCTGGACATCGTAGTGGCAAATGGAGCTGACATCACAAAACAGGGTAACGTTCAATGCATGTCAGAAATTAAGAGTCAGTGACACAGAAATCTGACCCTAACAACCATTAACTTACACCTTTCAATGTTACACTAGGGACCTCTTATAGGGGCTTCTTATAGGAGTCTTTCCCTGAATAACTTGTGATGGACTACCAATGCTGTATTTTGCGCCGGCATGCTACATCAAAGGAAGGCGATGGTGTGACAAGAGACACTGCAAAGACATGCCATCAGAATCCCACCATGTTTTAAATTTACTTAGACTTATATTTTACAGCAAACAGTATTAACCTGAGATATTTGTCTGATCAACTTAATTTAATTAGTTAACCAACGCCCATTCCTGCTTTTTAGGCCAGCAACACTTTCCAAAAACAATTATAACTTTTTTGTAGCGCAAATGTTTGCCAATGTAATAGCCCATGTGGCTATATTATCTATTGATGAATGATAGTTCTTGATGCAGTACCATCTGAGTGTTTATTCTTGTGCCCTTTATAAACCAGAATTCCCCAGGATTTCTTGAATTGTTTATTGATATTATGTACAGTAGAATAGAAATTTGTAAATACCTTCAAAGCTTTCTTTGAGTAAGATTTACGAACATAGACATTTATAAACATTTCAATACATTTCTCATGCATCCATTGACAATCTGGAGATTCTCTGCCCTTCTATGCTCCTCAAAGACTCCACAAAGCCTTACTTGAATGCTACTTTTTGTACCACATCATGATTGCAATCACCTGTGTACCTTTTTGAAATTATGCCATTATTTAGTTGTTTAGTCTCAAACAATGTAAGGATTCCATCAATACAACCTGCCACCTGGGTGATGCACAACTCAGGGACCCCAATCCCCAGAAAAGGAGTCGTGCCGAACAGGATCAGCTGTGTGGAACTGCATTTAAACCTGGTCTAGAGGAGCAGGCGATATCGCATTGTTGATTCTGTGTCTACAATATTGCTGAGTGGAGGTAACAGAGAAAAAAGAGAGCAGAATTCAGAAGGAAATTAATATTATAAAAGAAAATGATATTTCTCCATGGGCATCATTTGTTTGCCTTTTGCCATCCTTAGTTTTCTACCGCTTCTTGTAGCTGTTTTCTTTTTCAGTTCTACATCCTACTCAGTAGTGCATTGATAATGTGCTGGGTTACAGCATGTGATATTGGAGGTTTAAATCTGACTTGCCAAAAATGCCAATTCCCATTATTTGCCTTTCCTCACATGCAATTGTAATATATCTTGTTTGATATCCAATTGGTGCAATGTACACTTTATTTTTTATTAACTTTTTAAATAACGTACACACACAAAATACTCTGCACAGGGATTCACCATCTCCACTTACTTCCCATAAGACAGCATTGCGACCAACACCTGCACCTCGCACACTCCGGTCTTCTAATGCTGGAACGTGGGACGAGGAAGGAATTTATCTAGACTCTTCTCTGTTTTGGTTCCTAAGTGGTGGAATAAACTTCTCCTCAATGTTCGAACAGCTTAGTCTTTGGCTGTTTGAAGACCCACCAACCCACCTCTCTCTTTTTTACTCTTTCATCAAATTAAAAATCCACACAACCTTTACAGTTTCAGAAATGTATTCTTGTTTGGCTTCCTGATTATTATGAATGGATTACTGATGTTTTAAAGAACTTTTGTAAGTTGCTCTGGATAAGGGAATTTGCTAAATACTATAAATGTTAATGTAAACATGGGCAGAATTCGGCCACCTTAAGGAAGCTCTGCAACGTCAGGGCTCAGCTATTTGCCATCATGAACACCAACCTGCAACAACCCAACAAGTGCCCAATGGAACGATCCAAGGTGGCATTTATGTTGTCCCTGCTCACAGGCAGAGCACCAGGTGAGAAGACGACAGCCTCCACATGGCCTCCCCTGCAAGCAGTGAAAAATGGTGCAAGATGAAATCATAAAACTAATATCGCTGAAGAATTATAGCTGGCATACCAAGGTGAAGATGTAGGTAAAGAACATCCTCCCCAGGATGGACTCTTCTTCCTCAATGACGAGGGCCTTATCATCGCCAAACTCAGAATACCTTGTTAATTCCAATAAAGTAACAGTTGTTCTCCTGCAAAAGACGACAATCTCAAGCTGCCTGGGTCTTCCTGCCTCACTGGGTTTATACACAGCAAGACGCATGAAATGGCAAATTTCGGGAAGGGTTAAGCTGGTTAGCCACCATCTAACAGTGGATTCCAACACTAACAGTGCTGACATGCTGCACCTGACATTTTTGCAAGTGACTTTACAGATTGGGGTTACAATCTGAGTAAGTGGGTTTTCTATCATTGAAGCACTTTTGCCCTTTTACCCAAAATAAGCCCCCAAGCTTATTTTCTGCATGCTATAACTCCTACACCAACCCAGACCTGGCCTTCGCCATATTCTGCAGTAGAGACCTAACACCAGAGAGACTTGTCTTGGACAGGTTCCCTAAGTCACCCATCCATTGTCTTCCATTAAGATCAATTTGCTCTTACATACCTACCTCAGTTGGCTAACTCCTATATGGCTGATGAGTGTCTATATTCTTCATGTCCTATCAAAAGATCAAACATTATTGGGACCTTACTGCACATGAATAAATTATCAGACTTTAGAGACATAGTAACTTTTGATATCTTCTGGGGGATTTTCATTTACAGTATTTAGTAGACGCCCTTTTCCAGATTGACTTGCAAAAGTGCTTTAAGACATCAGTAAAGCAGAAGCAGTGGTGTAGTGTGTAAAAATGGGAACATTGAACACAAGTCTTGCAGCTGAATTCTGGATCAGTTGTAAGGATCGGATAGCGGCCAGAGGAAGCCCCACTAAGAGAGAGTTACAGTAGTCCAGTCTTGAAATGTGTGACTGAAGTGACTGAACCAGAATCTGTGTTGCCTCTGTGGGAAGAAATGGACAGATCCTTCTGATGTTGTAAAAAAGGAAATGACATGACCGAGAGACATTAGAAATGTGGGAAGAAAAGGATAGTTGGTTGTCCATAGTCACCCCCAGGTTGTGAGCCACGACAGAGGGGGAGATCCTAGCCTTGTCAACTGAGAGGACAAGGTCCTGGTGGGGACACGAGTCACCTGAATAGAGTAATACTTCTGACTTGCCAGGATTTAGCTTAAGGTGGTGATCTGCCATCCATGATGATTAGTTGAGAATTAGTAGTAATGAAGTAACACTGAAGCTATAGCCGTTTTCTTGTCATAGAAGACTGCAAAGTCTTCAGCAGTCAGGATGGATGAAGGCGGAGGAGCTGGGGGGTTGAAAAGTGAGGAAATTATGTTGTGGAGCTTGCAAGGATCCCCACTAAATTTATCCAGCTTCTTCTTGTAGAAATGTGTCTTGGCAGAAGTAATGTCTGATGAGAATCTATACAGGAGGTCGCGGTAGAGGTCGAGATCAGTGACAAGTTGAGATTTTCTCCACTTTCACTCAGCTGATCCTAGTTCTCTCCTGTTACTGGTCATAACATCAGAAAGCCAAGAGGCAGATTTAGCACACTTCTTGTGTTTGGAAGATAGGGGACATAGGAGGTCAATGGAAGAGGAAAGTGAAGAGATCAAAGTGTCAGTGGCAGAGCCCAGAGACAGAGAGTAGAAAGATCCAGGGTCAGGAAGAGATGATACATTTTGGGAGGCTATAGAGGAAGATGGAACAGACTGAAGATTTTGTTGGGTAGGTGAAGAAAGCAAAAGGGTTGTGTCAGGGTGGGTGGTGAGGGGAATGGTAAAGGTTACCGAGTGATGGTCAGAGGTGTGAAGTGGTGTAACAAAAAGCTTGGAGGCTGGAGAAGGTTGTGTGAATACAAGGTCTAGGATGTTCCCTCCCTTGTGTGATGGGGAGATTCATTGGCTGACAGAGAGAAGGAGTCCAGAAGAGAGAGAACACAAGAAGAACAAAGCTTATCTTCAGGGAGGTTAAAGTCGCCTAGAACGGTGAGAGGGTGCTGTCAGTGGGCAGAATGCTACAGATAACAACAATGAGATGATCAAAAGGAGAAGTAATAGCAACTTCATGGAATTAAAATGATGATATGTTTAGATGTGCTAGGGAGAGAGGTGTGAAGCACAAGTATCACTTTTCACAAACTCCTAAAATGGTTATTTGAGAAAATGTGTAATTACCAGTTGTTTTCAAATATGACAATTTGTTGTATACCAATCTTATGGGACCTACACAAACCATATATGTAAGCTTTTCACAACAAGGTATTTTAAATATGCCACATAGGAAAAACTTAAGATAAAATACATAATAAAGCAAACAAATTCCTCTTTTTCTGTTCTTGTCACTTGTTGTGTAAAGCAAAGAAATATTGAAAAGTGCTTCACATTTACCCAGGATATAATCAAAACAGCATACTTTAATCCAAAATGTAGTTAATTTGGCGCCAATGACTTTTACTCTAGACTCACTTAGTATCGCCATATGCCACATATGCCACAAGATTTCACTTACCCAAGCCTTTTATGAGAGATGTCTGCCATCCAGTTCCATCACAAGTTTTAGAACTTTTAATACTTTAGGTGTGTTGGGTAGCTCAAATCCAATGAGTGGACTTGCAAGGTTTCCAAGGTCACACAGCACTTCCACACATTCAATAATTATTTCAACATCTTCCAACTCATCTGTGGGTTCTGCACATTCCTTAATTATGGCAAAGATCCCTAGGATTGTCTGCTCCATCCCCCGGTTGTCCTCAGTACCCTCAAAAACAGAACAAATAAACCTTTAACCACAACAAGCACACACCGCAACACCAAAAATCTGTTGTCAATTATGGATATAAAAAAGGCTTCAGAAAAATTACATTTAAGAAACTACACTGCCCATACATAACACCAATACATTTTGTGGCCAATATCATTTTGTCTAACCTGAAGGCCATGTTAAGAGTATATCTGTCCATTTTTTGTATTTTTTCTATTGTCAAGAAACTTTGTAGCCAAACCAACAATTACTTGATCTACTAACAAGCATTATGTGTGTACCCAAAGCCTCATATATTTTCTTATGTAAACTAGATCCCACATTGTTGTAGAAAACCAAGTCACAAGTCACACAGCTGCATTGTGTGATGTTCCTTTATTGTAAACACTTACAAGATACTCCCGTATGAGGTGTTCAGGATCTTCATTCAGCTAAACAATCAGTGCCTTCAGTATGCACACTCTTTTTTGTTTCAGTTGAGTCATTCTGCAGAACATGAAAACATGAAAAATGTACATGTGGTTATTGTATTTTACTTAACACCAAAAAAATCATAACAATAACAGTAAATAATGTAAATTGAAATGGCGAAAATATTCTCAATAAACAGTTATTTGTTAGAACAATTCACCTTGTCCACGCCTGCAAAGATATACCTATTTTCTTTTGGTCCAGCAGCTTCCTTTTCTTTGGAAAACTTTTAGCAGCTGGGAAGAGTGGTAATCTAGGTGCTGCATGAACTTAGATCTTAGTGGGACAGTGGTTATCAAACTCTTCTCCTACAAACATTTAATAATGACAGTAAAACCTAGTTAAACAATTACATTAGTTAACTAACAAGGTAGTGTGCACCCTTCTAATAAGGGGGATGAGGACACAAAATGTTTTCAGAATATGCTGATTTTCATTGTAACTTCCTCATCACCGTAAATCCTAAATATGAGTGAGTTATTGACACAACATAATGACTTGCCTCATGTTCAGAAAAGGGAGCTGACCACCTTTCTTTAAAATCTCATTCACTGCATGTCTTCTGTATGCAAATGTCCTTTCCATTTACTTCTTAACAACTTGCTCATTGTTCTTCTTTTTACCTCAGACAACAGCGACAGCCTCTATTTTCTATGCTCTCTTTGGTATGCTCTTCAGGATAGTCCTCAGCTTCACTTGATTTAGAGATGCATGTTGACCACTCTGTGTATGTTTGACGGAATTGACACTCAACTCTGAACATCCTCCCTTAAACATGGTTGCTTGTTCACTAGTGCTTCAGCTACTACACCAAATTCAGCATTTGAGGAATATGCTTTATATTTCATTATTTGTGATGCCAGGTATTCAAGAATGCCATTTACATTTGGACTGGGACTGAAGAAGGTACCATTTCTTTCAAAATTACTGTTTGCACACTGGAGTTGGACCTCTACACCATAGACAAACTTGGAAAGACACAGGAAAGACATCTAGCCATTGGTCACATCTGAGGGATGATGATGATGATGAAGATGACTATGATGGAGATGAGAGAATGCCAGTGTCAGATGACATAGATCTGTTCATGCCTTGGCTGGATGTCTGTGATGAGAGGCAAAGGCTACTTGTAGACAAAGCACTTGGGAGATCGGTTACTTTGATTGTAGCTTTGTTTTGAATGTCTGAAATTGAGTTTATAAACTCATCAAAATAAATGTCCCTGTATTTCACTCTAAAGTCTCCAAAAAACCTCACTTTTTATCTCACTTTTAATTTCCTTAACAGAGCCTTGTATTCTCAAAGGGAAATGATGCAAAGCACAGCTGAAGCAATCATATTGGTCAAAACAGGTTATTCTGGATTAAAAACAAAACAAAAATGATTTTAAAATAGTGATAGGTAATACAATTTTAGTGGACAATATTTAGTCATAATCAATAAACACAATAAAGGCATTAAAAGCATTGGTTTGAAGTACAGAAAATATTCCTCAAACCTTCATACAAAATTAAAAAAAATATTTTTTTCTGTTTAAATCTTAAACTTAAATCTTATTTTTCATCTTTCTTATTACATTACATATAATAAACAAATAGGATTACTTACCAGACACATGCATGTATCTCTTAAAGGTGAGCATTCGGAAGGTTCAGCATTTCAGTTGACTAAACTTGACCAACTGAAGATGACTGGAGTTCAAATGCTCTGTAAGTGCTCCCTGTACCATGAAGATAGTTTTTAGCATATGAAGATCAACGTGTCAATCATTACACACATTTGACCTATCTCTGGCCACCTACTGATCCATGCACAATAATTCAATTTCTATATTCAGTGCCTTCTCACCTTCTGGGGTGGTGTATCTGTTGAGAGACAAGGGTATTTTGGTCTTAAATTAAAGTGCTATGTCCTCTTTCATGGCATCTACTGGAGTTGCTGAGGCACGAGTCACCATTCAGAGCTGATCTCTCATAACTACTTGAGCAATCTTAAGACTACAGAATGAGGATTAGGATTAACAATATAATAAAGGTTCAAATTTTAACACTTCTAATTAATAATATGCAAGATGGCATTGTACGTACCACTACTAAACAGCTACAAAAATGGAGACTATCCAGTCTTCAAGCTCTGAAATGTTCTTATAGAGAGGTCTTGCAATAACACATTTACAAATCATGTGGTTAGAAATCAGCACAATATTAGTTTTACAATCCCTTTTTACATTACATCCAAACATTAAAACGTGACAAGGTAACCCGAGTAATACTTACTAGATGACGTAAAGGCAGTAACATGTCAGTTGTGTAGAAGCAGTGAATCATCTGAACACAACCAGTAGATTATGAAAATATGTTTAACTGTTATTAAGTGGTGTTTTGCTTTATTTGGTAGTTTTTCAATTTAATAGGAGAGTCTTAGTTCATATATGTGGTGGTTATCCTGAGAAATGACTCCTCATTTAACAGTTCTAATACAGACCATCTTAAACTTCTCAACCAGCTGTTACCAGCTAAACCTGCTACTCACTACCGTCATCAGCATTAGTGCCAGAATGATGGTTAGGATTAAGTTTTGACTTCAGGTTGGGATTAGGGATGGGGGTTTTGGGTAAGGCCGTGTTTAATCTAACTAAGATATTAAAGTACACTTAACCTTGGTAATGAATTAACAGTAGATATTTTAAGATATTTATTTACGTGCATTTACATGAGTCTATGGGTTTCGAAATGGATGCCATAAAAGCTATGTAGGTGTCCTAATACTTTTCTCCATATAATGTACATTTGCAAGATTTTTTTTCAGTTCAGTTTTGGCAAGTTAGCAAGCTAGTTGAGGTTGGCTAGATAATATGTGCTAAAATTCTAAAAAGCAGACAATATCAAAATCTAACCACACACATCTCCACTTTACAGACTGTGATATAAAGATATACTTACTAAGATGAGTGTATATATGTAGCTCAATTCAAACCTTGCAATCAACTTGAGTCTCCTTTGACTTACCACACTAATTAAAATCACATCTGAGCATGCGTCTGTCCTACAGTCACTCAGTTCACACAATGTTGTGTTGCATACAAACAATCGGCTTTGAAAAGTGTTCAGTTTAAGGTTAACCTGCTGAAGTGGTCTTGGTTTAAATGGCTAAATAGTGTTAGTTAATACATTAATAATTAATCATTAATAAAATAATTAATAAAATGCACTATGTTTCCATTAAACACATAACTGAGAAAACTGATAAACTAGGTGTCACGATGAGATCGCATGCGCGATCTCGTTGGACAGCCGTCACCCAGGGCACCTCCACTTCTAGTGTCTTCTCCGTTCTTCTTTCACCTTCTCCTCCTGGCCTGCGGGTGGTGCTCCTACCACCCATCTTCTTCTTCTATATATACTGCTCCTCCACCTTTCTTCTTCGCCAGTTAGTTTGGTTACATCGCCTATGTTTCCTCATCCTACTCTACACGTCCTGTCGCATCTACCGGCTTCCTCTCTTGTCCTCGCTACTTCGTCTTCTACTTCCCTGATCTCGTCGCCCGATTCTCTCCTTCCTTTGTCTGGTTTGTCTCCTTTTTCAACCGCCTATTCGGTGGTGTTTTCCGTTATCCGTTTTTGCTGTTGTCTGTTTCTCGTTTTCTCTATTTCATTAAAACCCAGTTGCATTTACGTCCGCCCCTATTCTTTCCCATGCTCTCGCCGCTTTCCCCTGGCGTCCAGCGTTACAGAATAACCGGCCTACTAGAACTTAGCAAGTGTTGTTTTTTTCCTTTTTATTGGTTTTTCTTCCCCCCCGGCTGCTGCTTCATGGCCTCGCCACCTCTGGCTTCCACCATGGCGCAGCAGTTGTTAGACGCTCCCCTATACCTGTCGGTGCTCAACGACAGGAAGCGCTTCTCGCCCTGCAGATCCTGGAGCGCATGAGGAAGACCGCGACGAGCTTGTCTTCTTGGACCGTGGTGATTCCAGCACCAGTGGTGGTAATCCCAGCCCCCGATGTTGGTACCTCCTGTGGCCTGATGGCCAAGTCAGCCCCGGCGCCTGTCTCGACAGTCGTCCTGAGCCTCCTTGCGGAGCCCTGGACCCGATGCGGCTACTGTACTGGATCCTGAGCCTGTGCGTGCAATTGAAACCGTGGCGTCTCAGCCCCTGAGGCCCTGGAATCCCCAGGACCCCCAATGGAGCCGGCTGGATCGCAGTTGCCCGTCACTCCTGTGCCCAGTCCAGAGCCCAGTGCTGCGTTCGCTCTCTGCTCTCTCTCTCTCTCTCTCTCTATCCTCTATTACAGGTTCACTTTTGGCGCTTGAGCCTCTGACTGGGCCATCTCCTGAGTACCCTGGGGTCCCTCTCTCGACGGTTGTCCCACTCCTGCCGGGCTACCTCCTTCTGTGAGCCAACCCTGAATGTCTCCCGGTTCCGGTTCTGTCTGCCTCAACAGCACCTCCTTAGGCTGGACCTCCTCCTGCCTCCCAGTCGGTGAATGCTCCAGGTACAATGACTGTGGACCTACCAGCTCCTGCCGTCAGCTTTGCCCCAGTCCCGGACACTCCAAGTTCACACATAAACCTTCTTACAGGGGAAGGTGCATCAGCCTGCTATTTATGCAAAACCCCACACTAAGTTAGACAAATATTGATGGACTGCCCAGTACTACACCCAGAAAGACTGAAATTTTTCACAGAAAACAACCCACTCAAAACATCATCACCATGAAAAAAAAATTTACTTATTAACTTGGTATCACTGTGTATATATAGCTCCTGTGTTCTGATATGGCATTAAACCAGAACAAACATACAATGTGTTGCATTAATCTATGGTCGCCTCCACGTCATGTACTCTGTACCTTTTTCTGACGTCTTTCAAATGGCGAATTTTCTGTTCCTGTCCTTTCACATGCTTTATTGCATCTGCCAACCAAAACATCTTTGGCCTTCTTCAGCTGTTGATAAACATGGGGTATCATCGTCTAACTAAGAATTGTTCAGCCATCTTGATTTATTTGACTGAGGTAGATTTTGATCTTTCTGAAGCTGTTTTACGCCAGTAAGCATAAAGGTGCTTACCTCACAGGAAGTACCTTGAGGTTATATAATAAGCTCTGCAGACAATGCTTTCTCAGTGCATCCGTATGATACAACTTTAATGATATTGGGTAGAAATAACATTGGTATTTTACATGACTGCAGTGTATATAGTGACTGTTATTTTAAAAAATGTATGCAGCTTAAGCATTTAACTCTTTCATTAAGCATTTGCATTAGGTATGCACACATACTATTATCGGGTATTGGGTCCAATACTGTGCTCATATACTCGTTCAGTTAATCCAATACATGGCACCAAATACCAATATGTAATATCAAGCATCTAGTCAGTATTGTAAATATTTTAGCATATGTGAATGTTTAGCACAGCTGAATGTTAAATGATAAAAGCACGATTTCATTTGTGATAGTCCAAGTGAGGAACTTAAATCAAACTTCTACTGAATCATCTTTGTAATTAAGATTTTTCAGTTAGTAACTAGTAATGGAATTTACAGCATATGTAACTTTTGCGTGTACAGAATGCTATGTTGATGCTTTTGTTATTCACCTATACTTGGGTTAGAGCTTTATTCTTTATTCTTCCTCCCTTGATTGAGTTAAATCAATTGTGCTTGTTTGGACTGTGCTTGGTTATGGCATTTGTTGGCCAGTCATCATGCTTGCTGTGCTCGAACACCTGTTGGGCTGTTGGCTGTGCTCTCCACATCATGTACAGTGGAAGCTATTTCAGTCATGCATATTACTGAATTCCTGTCATCTCAGTAACCAACAAAGATAAAGGAAGCTGTTCTAATATTTGCAAATAGCTTATCAGGATTTCTGAGCTTATTGGGGAATGCCCAAAAATCACAT
The DNA here is from genome assembly GCA_034779995.1 of Parotocinclus haroldoi. Taxonomy (NCBI): domain Eukaryota; kingdom Metazoa; phylum Chordata; class Actinopteri; order Siluriformes; family Loricariidae; genus Parotocinclus; species Parotocinclus haroldoi. The sequence continues at coordinate 12,737 of JAUZST010008827.1, forward strand.
GGCAGATGTCCCTTGCCACATGGCTTTTGTCAAAACTGTGCATTCATTTTTGAACAGTTTAACTACATTTGATACACACAGACTGGGTTTATACAAGCAGATGTGGCACAAAGCTGAATTAAGGCCATCTAGCACACCTATCAGAAGTCAACAAGCAACATTTATTAGCATTATATTTAGGGCTGCAACAACAAATCAATAAAAATCGATTATTAAAAGTGTTGGCAACGAATTTCATTATCGATTCGTTGTGTGACATGATTTATGTCTTACGTCACCTGTGGCACTTCATAAACGCTGGAAAAAAATAAATAAAAACGACTTGAACGGAGCGACACGGAAATTTCGAAATAAGTTTAACATTAAGTGTGGTGTATACGAGCGAACACTGTACTCAAATATGTGAGACTGTAACTGGCACTGTGTAGAGCGGCTAATAGCTACATGTTGTACACGCTGCCAAGTTACCAAGTAAAAGAGTTGTACTGCATCCTTGTGTCTGTGAATGATTACTAGAAGTAATCCACAGTATTAATATTATATAGTGAGTCCGAAGAGCACAACATTAAGAAGTTAATACATTCTACAAAAGAAACATGA
>JAUZST010008828.1:0-13336 GCA_034779995.1 Parotocinclus haroldoi
CCACCAATGCTCTGTCTCCAGTCCGTTGTAGATGGCCTTGTGCTGGAGGCTCACCTTCACCAACTACAAATAACCAGAAAAAACATCGACTACAATGTTGTAGAAAGAGAGAAGATAACAGAGATGAGATACGAGAACGGATTCATCAAAAAAGATTTTAAACAACCTTAAGTGTGTTCGTAAAACACTGAACCCAGGAGTGCTCAAATGTCCTGCAAGCACGCTGGACATCCTGGAGGAACTCCAGCTAGATCCGAACAAAGATCAAACAAAGCTTATAAGGAAGATTCTGAAGGTCTTATAAACCAAACTTATTGAGGGTGACTCTTACTCTGAATAGGATCAGAGGTCCAAAATCCAATAATTCATCCTGAGAAGTAAAAAAACAATTAAATTAAAAACAGTTCCTGCTTCCCGATTTAGTTCTGAACAATAAATAAAGTAAGCAGACTATACCTCAAGCTGGATGTCAGTGGCTGCTGGTGGCTCCTGGACGTCTGTACCCAAAAGGAAACATGAAACAATCATTAGGATTATCGATGCTGAACTTCTGCTGTATTTCATTCCTTAAGATAAATGAAAGTATTTTCAAAACTGTATTTCACACACAAGAGCTGTAATGCTAACAGAGTTCCTACACGTTTTTATGTAAAACTCTTTTGAATAGCACTTTTTTTCATCTTTAAATAATATGTATAACGGTATTTGTAAATGTGAATCTTAAATTATATTTGTAGACGTACAATAAGACATAAAAGCAACGTAAATCGGATTTACCAGCACGGACTGAAAACAGGTGTTTATTGTTGTGAGAAAACGGGTGTGTTTCAGACCCACCGCCGTTGCTATGGCGACTTTTTTGCTAATTTTGGCTAATTTAGGCCGTTAGCAATAATTAGCATGCTAAGTGTAATATAAAGTGCATAAAGCGGTGTTTAATTTATCAGTTGAATAGAGGGACAGGTGTTTTATAGTATTTAATACTGTTTTATGGTACTGGATGGACGAAGGAGGCTAAAACTGTTTCTACAGACCTTCGGTCTGGACAGCGGCATAATGCACGGGTGTTCCCCGCTGCCGCCGCTCCAAACTCGGCCAGAGCTGCAGCTGTTTCCGCTGCCACCTGCGGAGGAAAAAATAAGAAGTCAGAGCAGCAGCGGTGATTCCACTCACTGCCACCACCGACCTCCATCTATAACCTAAAGAGGAAATAGCAAAGTTCATCGTTTTATGCAAGTAATAGTGATAATGATATTGAAGTTGCGGAGCTGCTGGAAAAGCGTGCGTCTCGTTCGGGTGCCGGTAAACGACTGATGACGTGACGTACAGGTTCTGATTATATACCGTGACGTCACCGTCTTTCAGGTAGGAGAGCGGTTCAAACAAAGCGCTTCTGTTTACTCTAAATACAACAGTTACGTTATTACTATCACTTTATACTAATGTATTTAGTTTTATATTGTATTTAATAAATCATTTAATCTTATAAATAATTACTTAAATATGAGCATTAATGTTACTTTTAGTTTTTACAAGAATGATCCAATCTGCTCAATTTAAGCAACCTAATACCATAAATCCCTCTTAATCTCTAGACAGGATTTTAAAGGAATACCTGATGACTGTTATTGATGAAATACTTTGTTATATTAGGTTTTATACTGGTTTTTGATCCTGTCCTTTGGCTTAATTGGATAACCTTGATATCATTTCGAACAAGTTTCCAATGTGCGTATTCAGAAACACAAGTTTCGATGCGTGCTTCTGTAGTTTATTCGTTTTTGCTTCCATATTTTGTGAGCAAAGCTAGACTATGTGAAATTGGCCAGTACAAAGCCAAAGAGATTAAAAGCCAAAGCTAACACAGAGCCAGGCACAAGACCAACAGCTGGACCCTTATTAAGTCTTGGTCCCCCTAAGGTTTGTCCTTGTAACATTTAGGGACATTTTCCCTGTTACTGTCACCCACACTTACTCAGTTAGGGCTCTGAGCCAGGATTTTTTTTTTTTAAAGCTCCATACTCCGTTGTAAAAAAAAAAAAAAACCAATACAAAGAGTGTGTGCGTGTGCGTGTGCGTGTGCGTGTGCGTGTGTGTGTGTGTGTGGGGCAGCAGGAGAAGATAAGAAGTAGTTTTGAATCTTTTTTGACCTATGGGTGGTTACTCCACTTAATAATATCACTAATCTTATTCAATGTAAATAAACTAACCATTATCACTTCCATTATAAAATTATTTTATATTGTGTTTGGTATAAAACGATTAAATGTAAAAATTGCCAGAGGACCTCCCTCGACCCCTTTGACACATGTCGCGTCCTTAAACACTTGAAAGACCTCCGGGTGAGACTCAAACCCGTGTCTCCATGGTGGTGGGCTTCCGTATTAACTCATTCACAATAGCAACTTTGTACTGATTTAGCTAAAATAATTTGTCTAGCTATGAAATGTCAATTTGTGCCAGTTAGGAGCTTAATATCCTTGAATGATTGCGTAATCCGATCAGTGTTAATGTCTCAGAAAATAAAACACTCACATGCACAATTTTTTTCCCAATGTTTCAGGATCAAAAAGACGCAATCAAGCCATCTGCCTTCAGATGGGATAGTTAATGACTTCAGCAGAGGCGGGGTCCGGGCTACAGCAGGACCACGTCTGGCATGTGTGGGAAAGTCTGCACGGTACATCATTTTAAACAATTCTTTTTTTTTTTGGATTTGACAAGTAAAGGTGAACACAGCTAATACAGAATTATATCTGCTCCCTACTTCTGACTCTTGCCCAACATCTCCACCCACACCCTGGTAGATTTCTTTGGTAGTTAATGAAAAGAAATCACATGAAATATTGTTACATTCTGGAAAATGGCTGCAAAAATTCAGTAGGAGGAGAAAAGTTATATTACTTTTATTACTTTTAATATTACCTGGCCTTGTAATGTCTGGCTCATATAAGCTGTTGAAAGCTCAATAGAAAGAATATCTAGAAATAAAAGTGTCTGAGCTGGGAAGCTGCTAACCGTACGTTTTTCAGCCTTCCTGGAACTGTAGCAGATTAAGCTGTCTGTACAAACCTATTTGAATGGGTCATTTCCTGCTAAATATTTGGTCACACATTCCCTCATCTTAATAACAACTCCAATGCTGACAGGTAGAGGATTCCACAAGCATGTTGAGACCCTGTTCCTCTCAGTTCTAGCCTTGCCTGTTAACTGGCTGCAGTTGAGCCCTTTATGTTGTTTTGAATTTAAGGGGAATGTCTCCTTATTAGGCTACTTAAATTGACTGCTGCCAAATTTCCACTCGGTGTTGTAAGCTGTTTTACACTACCTTTATCTTTGAAATCATGAACACGATTGGTTAATGTGCTTTAAATGTGTTTATACTTAATGGTTTGAAGCCAGTTATTTACTGTTACTTTGTTTCACCCCACTGTCTGGCCAAATACTACATCCACCCAGGAGCGCAGTACTGGCTCGATGGGTAGCATCGCCGCCCTCTGGTTCATTGCCAGGGTGGAGCAGTCTGGGTCCTTTCTGTGTGGAGCCTGAATGTCCTCCCCGTGTCTGTGTGGGGTTACTCCGGTTTCCTCAGAAAGTCCAAAGACATCTGTGTTAGGTTAACTGTTTACTCTAAATTGACATTGACTGTATATGTATATATATATGTCTAGTCTGATATAACCCTGTGTGTGTGTGTGTGTGTGTGTGTGTGTATCGATAAAATGGCCACTGATGTTAAAGGTGACGTTAAGTGAACCAAAAGTCATCCAAAGGTTCTCAGTCATCCAGGTCAGCTGGTTTTTGGAGTTGTTTCACCTTTTATTAAATATACAATTTGAATCTTACTTTTTAAGTTACAAATTGTCACTTTTTGGACAGAGAAGACATGGTTTGAAAGAGGAGTAAAGGAGGCAATCTGTGTTGAATTAGAAAGCCCATCATTGAACAGAGTAGGTGGTTTATGCCACCAATTATCAGCCACCTAGAAAGCAGTATTGAGATTCCTCCCTAGGAGGTTTATCCCCCGTTCACACACCAGCCCATGTGACCCAAACGATTCACATGGTGGCAGGGTGGGGCAATGACTCAAATGGGTCAGGGACGTTGACCCCTGTCCTTATGACTTATGGGTCATGAGTTGGGTCAGCCCAAAGTGGCAACCCCACCCTTCTAGAACAGAAGAAGCCTGTCCGATGAGAGGTGAAACAAACCAAATTGAATTTAACTCACAGGATGAACAACAGGACAGTCGTTTATTCACACAGCTTATATTTAAAAGTATTGTTTGTTGATGTTTAAGAGTTTTTTTTTCCCTCATTGAACCCTCAGGGACATGAACAATACTCCTTTCTCGAAGTGGTCATGTGACCAGGTGTGTGCATGGCTGGAGGATTGCGGGTTGGGTCAACACGTCCCCATGGCCCGACAGTGGGTGAACAGTGGACAGACTCTCCTCTCAGCTTCCCCACATGACATTGAAAAGGTACAGAATACAGCCTGACACTACATCCAACACACCAACAATCAACCAGCAGCACTCCCATATCATTACAGCTTCCTGCTAACGAGAGATCATTCGTAGATCATTCGTAGATGATTGGATGGAAATCATATCGCATCTTCCAGCCTACCTGCCATCAGATATCACACATCATCTCTCTTGTCATTAAGTATATCTGCCATGAGATTTGACTGGGTTGCACAAAACCTTGACCCAGATTCCACCACTTTGAAAATTCACTGGAACGAATGTTGTAGCAGCAAAGCCATAAGGGGGGTCAGTTCTAATATCCATTATGTGAATTTATTTTAAAAAACTACTTATTGAATTACTGGCTCCCCTGAATTTATAGGCGTTTGTGGAGTTGATTATTATTCTGTTCTTGCTTCATTAGGAGCTGGGGATAAAACACCCGCTGCATAAGAAGAAGGTGCAGCTCGCCCTGCACTCGTTCACCACCAGGCAACATGAGAAATCTGCAGAACTCGACCACATCTGGGTCACGCGTGAGTCAGTCAGGACGTTCTTCTTGTGGCTTATGTATTATTATTATCCTGTCCTATTTATATTCTTCACTCATACGTTATTTGAAATGCATTAACTGAGAAAAAAGTTCTGATAGCGATGACACAATGCGGAGTAACGACCGTTTTATAAACAAATGGCATAATTACCCTAATGAATAACTGTTTTAGTTCTTATTGTTCTAGTGCTTATTTGCATCGCTTTGTAAACCAAACAAGTCGGTCTGGTAACCAGTCTATTTGAGTTGTGCAAGACGCGCCATCTAGCACCGATTACGTAGCATTAACGACATCCTTGTTTAAGGCTCAGCGGCCTGTTGAGATGTTTTAGGTAGGTAGATCCAACCCGGTGCTACTACAGGAGCATGAAGTCACACATGACCGGCGTTTCTTACTTACAGGTATCAAACCTCCCCGGTGCTTCTGGTGCTAAGGTTAGGGTAGGGTTGTCAGTATTAAAGGATATCTATCATGAAATTCGGGGCTTTTTTGATTCGCTTTGTACATTCAACCCTGGAACCATCTGGTCTATAGTCCAGCACCATAATTGTTAGGCTACCACAGTCCACATCATGGCTGGATTTATCTACAGTTGCCGGCGGCGACCAACTGTTTATGTTCTGTTGTCAAATAAAACCCAGCGTTAGTAGAGAACCTGGTAATAAATGACAGATTGTGTAATATTGCTTGCTTATGTTAGAATATTATATGCTTCTGTACATATACAGGATGGCTGGATGATATAGGCTTACCGCAGTATAAAGACCAGTTCCATGAAGGCCGTGTGGACGGCCGGATGCTACAGTTCCTAACTGTGGTAAGCAGCTTTATAGTTACTGCCTAAACATTGGCGTGCTTTGGATGTTTGTTGTGGTTAACATCTGATAGATACTGTTTTGTTTGATCAGAATGACCTACTGCTTCTAAAAGTGAGCAACCAGCTGCATCATCTGAGCATTAAATGTGCCATCCACGTGCTTTATGTGAACAAGTTCAACCCCAACTGTCTGAAGAGGAGACCTGGGGATGAGGTCAGTTAAAGCAGGTGTCAGGCTTTCTCAGAAGGAAAGGACATGTCGGTACTGAGTGATGTACAGTACTGTGCAGATGTCTTGGGCCACCATTAGATCCCATCCATCCATTATCTTCCACTTAATCCACACGGGGTCAGCCAGTGCCCACCCGGCAACTCTGGGCTAAGGGCAGGAACAATCCTAAATGGGGAGCCAATCCATTATAGGGCACACACACGCACACACATACACACACAGTCATGCCCTAAGGTCCACTTTAGAGACACCAATGAATCTAAAACGCATGTTTTTGGACTGTGGGAGGAAACCGGAGTACCCGGAGTAAACCCATACAGACACGGGGAGGATATGCAGACTCCATACAGAAAGGACTCAGGCCGCTCCACCCTGGGATCGAACCTGGGACCTTCTTGCTGTGAGGCATCGCTGATACTCACCGAGCCACCAATAATAAACATTATTGATCAGTTTATGTATTAAAATATAACTACAAAATACTGGGACTTTGTAAGCCTTTAATTTTAAAGAATCTAAAAAAATTCAAAAAAATCTCTATTCATCAGTAGCTAGTATTTAGTGTGACCTCTCCTTACACTTGAGCAATAGCATGCTTAAGAGTTTTGCATGCTGCTTTGTTGTAAAAATGTGTTGTTTTTTTAATTTTGTGTACATATTTCATATGCTGTTTGTTTGTATCCTAATGAAGCGACTGAGAATAATTACTGATGTTTCAAAATGAAGTAAATATGGTCTTTGTACCGTTGTTAAAACATGAAATCTAGCCCAGCCTCCAGGATTTATGCACTTTAAGAACCAGGAAACGGGCAGAGAGGAGTTGGCCTCTTCCAACTCCGGCAGGCACTACAGATCCACGCTCACAAAAACTACCAGACCCACAAACAGTTTCTTTCCCACCACTCTCACAAATAACTGATTAGCACCACAGCTCATTCATTACCAAACACGTCGCACATTACTGTTTACATCACTATTTGTACTACAACACTCCTGCACCTTATTCATATTGCCTGTGCATTGTTTGTTGCATATTGTTTACAAATTGTGTATTGTCCTAAATTATATGTTGACGACTGTACCTAGAGAGACACCAACTACTGGAACCAAATTCCTTGTGAGTGAAAACATGCTTGGCGAAATATACCTGATTCTGATTCTAATGGGGGCATAAGACTTGGCACACGGTACTGTATGACTCACGGTCGAGCGTGTATTAAAAATCCATTGAAAAAACATAGTGAATGAATGTTGCACGGTAAATGATTCACCACAAATAAAACATTCAATTTGAAGTTAACTGTTGGTGTCCTTCATAAAGATGGGTCTCAAAAACGTTTATTAAAGAAACAGTGCGCTTCTGTGAAAAAAAAAAAAAACTTACATAAATGGTTAGGTCCAAAACTCTTATACCTTCGCTGAAAACCTAGAAGGCCCTAAGGGTTCCCCACTGCCTTACGTAAGGTTAGGATTTGTACTTCTTTTTTTACCAAGGATGCCATTAACAAGGGATTATAAATCCTTTAAGAGTACGCTGTCTTATCCTTGATATTAGCTCTTCTAATTTCTCTCTTTCTCCCAGTCTCAGACCCAGACGTCGCCCTCTGAGGTGGTTCAGTGGTCCAACCATCGTGTGATGGAGTGGCTGCGCTCAGTGGATCTGGCTGAATATGCACCCAACTTGAGGGGCAGTGGTGTACACGGGGGTCTTATAGTGAGCAACACATGATCTTATACACATTCATACAGTGGATTCATTCTTTTCTTTATGACTAACGCTTTGTAAAAACCAGGTCACGTTGCCTTCATGACAACGTATTACCTGTTAATTGTTGTTATTAGTATTAGCAGTATGACCTTGTGCTGCTTAAGCTGCTTTTTTCCTGGTCAGGGTCTCTGAGGTTCTAGAATTTAGTGCTTAATGCCATAAGGTATGTAATCAATCGTGTCTGGTCCTTTTTGCGACGTTTTAAGCTCTTCATGGCTTAAATAAAAAAAATAAGCCCGCTTCCAGTACTTTATTCCTTATTTTTGCCTGTGCCCAATATTAATTTAGAAATGGCTCTTGACCAGGGGTGTAATGATACCCCCTGCTCACAAGTTCACTATTCGATTTCGTAGGGGTTTTGAGTTGTGCAGTTGAACAAACAATGCAAAAAACTTTAGTTCCCTGCGTTTAAAAGACATGACTCGAAACGGGGTTTAAAACAGTAAAGGACATTTTCAGTTCAAAGAATTTGGAATGAGCTTTTAATTATGCTACAGCAACAAAATGCGCCGTAGCAAGATTGACCAAATTTTAATCACTAAGTGGGATGTTAACTTGTAAATCAATGGAAACATGTAAGCTCAATTCATCATTACCTTGAGTTTCCTGTTGCAGAATGGAGGATATGCATATGGGTGCATGATGTATAATTGCACCCTCTGGTGTTTAAAGAATGCTAGCGTCTTAGATGGCGTATTACACAGAACAGTGATATTACCAGTCTCCACGATGCACATCTTTTTTTTCTCACATTTTTGCATCGTGTCAAAATGTCTTGTTTCACCCCTACTATAATTGTGACACACGTAACTATAAGTACCTCTCACCTGCTTAATCATGAGATACAATTACATATGAAATATATTTTTTACACAACATTTTTGAAAATTAACAAGCTCCTGTGGCATGGCGGTAAAAACCTGCTCCTGGAAACGGAAGTTCCTGAAGATGACACAGATCCTGTTTTAAACAGAATAGGTTCAGGACACCCCTGCTTAATCAGGTCAGAGTCGTGGGTGTGTCCCAAGTCTATTCTGTGTAATACAGTGGCCACAGAGGTACCGTTTACCAAATTACAGTCTTCATGCTGCAAGCCCGGTCTGGAGTTTGATACCAGGCTTTCAGGTTTCCAGGAGCAGGCTCTTACCACCATGCCACAGGCGCATGTTAATTAAAAAATGATGCGTATAAATAAATGTCATATGTATTAATTATTATTAGTCTTAATAATTATTATATCTGATGATTAGTTAGGTGAGAGTTATGTGTCTGGATGCCCACGACATCTGCAAAAACATTTCAGTCCAATAATGCAGGACTATCTTTATTCATGAAAACACTGGCTTCACTTCTGATTTTTTTTGTCACAAGGACCCTCAGAATATCAATATGCTCCCCCGAAATGAAAAATAAAGAAATAAAAAATAAAGTAAATAAAAAACAGTTAAGAAAGTAATGTGTATGTAATCCCGCTTGTTTTTTTTTTTCTTACTTTGCAGATTCTGGAACCCCGCTTTAATTCGGACACGCTGGCAATGCTGCTGAACATTCCTCCTCAAAAGACTCTCCTGAGGCGACACCTCAATACCAACTTTGGTTCTCTGGTGGGGGCGCAGGCTCAGCTGGAGAAGCGAGAGTACATGGAGTCACCCAGCTACACACCGCTGTCTACTACAGCTAAAGTTCGGGTACTGCAGCCATTCATGTCTCTTTTTAGCATCGTTAGCATCGTAAATCAGTTACAACAGCATCAGCATTAGAGTGTATGCTTCTGCATGATCATTCCTTTCTACAGAGGTTTTGCCGTGTGAAGCGTGAAAGCGGGATTTGCTTTGAGTGTTCCTGGCAACGAAATGGAGAATCTTGTTTCTCACATTGTCTGAGTCTTTCAGGTGCTTTTTTTTTTACAAACTCCAGATGGGCATTCCATTGTGTTTTACTGAGGAGAGGATTTAGTCTGGCCACTCTCCCATAAAGTCCAGATTGGTAGAGTGCTCCACTGCTGGTTGCCCCTGTGGAGGTTTCTCCCATCTGCACACAGGATCTTTTGAGCTTACCCAGAGCGTCCATTGCCACCAACATGGCCAGTAGCTCATGTTATAGCACTCCCTCTAGTGTACCTACACTTTCCATTAACTCCTATAACATGGTGCAAACTGTTTTACATTTAAAAAAGCCAAAGCAGCAAATCAGTTTAACCTGTTCATGTTTGTCAGAAAGTCATTCACGTCAGTTAGCACCGTCTTAAGAGGTTATCATTCTTAATTCAGTTCAGTTCAATTCAATTTTATTTATGTAGCGCTTTTTACAACAGTGCATTGTCTTAAAGCAGCTTTACAATATTACATTACAATCCCAAGTTGAGGGCGACAGTGGAAAGGAAAAACTCCTAAAGTGGTAGGAAGAAACCTCGGAAGGACCAAGACTCAACAGGGGACCCGTCCTCCATGGGTGGCCTAGATGTTAATTTAATAAATACTTAAAAGTATATTACATTATAGCAAAATTAGGTTAATAAATCAATAACAAATGAATAATAAAATTTAAATGAGTAATAGAATAAATAAACTGAACTAAAACAAAATAGATGTTAAATGTGTTATGCAATTCGAACAAAACTAAATTTGATCATATTCATATTTTCTTTTATACAGTATTCATTAATAAGGGCAAAACAAAGTCCCATCTTTTCCTGCTTGTCCTGGTCAAGGTGGAGGCTCTTGTACAGGTCATGTTACACTCTGGACAGAGCCCCTGTATGCTAGAGGGAATCAGAATCATATCACCTGAACTACATATTGCAGTCACACCCAAGAATCAAACCCAGCCCTCATGAACTGCCATTACCAGCAGGTTTTTTTTTTACCTTTGTGCTAGAGGATGTGATTTTGACAACTGCTTTCAAAATAGCAAGTTTAAGTTGGTACACGATGGCAGCTTGGCAAAAAGACACTGGGAATCAAAACCCGGGCCTTTTTGTTCAAAGTCGAGATCTTGACTGCTAGGCTAACAGTACTTTTATAGCAGAGCAGGTTGCCTGCAGTGTTAATGTAATCACCCTGAGATAGTGCATATAGTCAAAAGTGTAAGCAAAACGTTTGAAGACACACTTTGAACACACACGCTTCATATGTACGTTGACTTAAGAACACCCAGTTGCGCTTTCAGCACGCATTATTGTTCATTTATTGAGGATTCACCGAGGTCGGCGTATAGAAAATGTGCTTTTGGGATTTTACTGATGCCTTTCTGGTCTTGCTCAGCACGGTTAGGATTTACAGTACTGACCACTTTTACAGGACGTTTAGCCTTTTCAGATTCTCTGATGAAGAGAGTGTGTTGTGTGTTCAGGGAATAAGGAAAGGGAAAAATGCACTGGTACCGTCTCTCTGAACTTTTAATGAATTAGAAACCCTTATCCACAGCAACTAATACAAATCCAAGTCCAAGTAGGGTTAAGACCCTTACTTAATGAGTCAAAAGTGCCAGCTTGGCAGAGGTGGAATTTGAACCCTGGACCATAGTCCAGTGTCTTAAACACAGTCACTAATCATTTCAGCAGTTCCTCTCTATTCCTTTATTTTGAAAATAATCAGAATAGTAAAGTGTAGTCGTGTGTGTGTGTGTGTGTGTGTGTGTGTGTGTGTGCGTGCGTGTGTGCGTGCGTGCGTGCGTGCGTGCGTGCGTGCGTGCGCACATACAGCTGCAGTGGCTCTTGGATAACTATGAGACAGCAGACGGTGTGAGTTTGCCACGCAGCTCCCTCTATAACCATTACCTGCACCACTGCCACGAGCAGAAGCTGGATCCTGTCAACGCCGCCTCTTTTGGCAAACTCATCCGCTCCGTGTTCATGGGGCTTCGCACACGCCGACTCGGCAACAGGTCCGTCCCACGACTGTCCATATGCTTGTATGGGGCACACAGCAAAGAGTTCACATTTATGGAGTGAAAATGTATGAAGCAGTACGTGCAGAGCATCAAATTTATCAAATCAAACAGAGACTAAACAGAGACAGTGTTCTAAGTACTTTTCATTTATTAGAATGCATTTATTACCTCCTGCACATACAGGCATGCAGAGCGAGGAAATTAGTCATGCGACACATACAGGGCTTAAGACATTTTGCAACATCTATGCTCTTATCAATGTTAATTTAATATATCATGTGTGTTCTCAGGGGAAACTCAAAGTATCATTACTATGGCATTCGTGTGAAACCTGACTCCCCCCTAAATCGACTGCAGGAAGACTCCCAGTACATGGCCATGAGACAGCAGCGTATCCACCAAAAACAGAGGTGTGTAAATGTATGTGATTAGTGCACGCCATTGATATTTGATCCGAAAAATGAGCTGTAGGCTTACTGGATGCATATAGAGTATGTCCAGCTTTATTCCCTGGTTAATGACTGTCGAGAGTCCAGTACTTAAGCTATCCTTGTGGCCTTTTGTGTCCTGTCCTCAGGTTTAAGCCACTGCAGAAGGTTCAGGGGATGGGTGATGGCATTTTTGGAAGCTCCCAGAACTCCAGCAGCACACCGGAGCAGAGTGTCGCTGCTCAGAGCCAACACCATCAACAGTACATAGGTAATTATGAACTGTACAAAAAAGGGCTACAAAGAATTCTACAAACTGGCTCACTGCATGCAGTTTGTACTTTCGTACCTGTAAGCTTTGTATATACAGCATCATTACATACTATGATGAACCTAAACATCTTTATTCTTATTCATTGGAAGCAGAGATGCTGATGGCTAAAGCAATATATAGTATCAATGCTGATCATGTTCTGCTGGTTTACCACTCAAATGAGGGAGATGTGCTTCAGTTGTTCATAGCTGGGGGGGGTGGATTCCTGTGTCCATCCCTGCAATAGACTGGAGCTCTGTAATAAACTGCTGTTGTGTCTTTTACTCTATAGATTATTCCATCTTTTCTCAATGTTTTCTGAAAAGCATGCCTTTAATTAAAATTGTTTAATCAGATTTGTTTAAGTTGTGCTTCACAAAGCCCGAATGTTTGTTAATTTGCTACAAAGGAAAAATGCAGGGTGAACGTCCTCCAAGTGAGGTGCTTCCATAGCTTTTGCCAGGATGTGTACGCATGTACAGTGTACACGTAAAATAAATGCAAAAGATTTATTTTAGATTAATCCACTAATGGTACAAAAAACACTACTGTACGTAAACATAAGTGTTTCTGAGCTCCGTTTGTGATTTTGTGTGTGCAGATGTGTCCCACGCCCTGCCTCCCTTTCCCTCTCTGGATCTGGGCTCGTGCCCGCTGCCAGAGCGCATCAGCATGAACGATGTGAAAAAGCTGCAGCGCTCCTACAGGGTTCACTGTGAGGTACTGTCCTCCAGCTCCGTTCTTACATTGCACACTTTTTCCTCCTTACACACACTTTCCTCTCTCTCTCTCTCTCTCTCTCTCTCTCTCTCTCTACCTCCCTCTCTCTCTCTCTCTCCCTCCCTCTCTCTCTCTCTCTCCC
>JAUZST010008829.1:0-13335 GCA_034779995.1 Parotocinclus haroldoi
AACATAGGGCATGTTCGATTAATCGTACCAGCCGCTTATTAGGACCGAAACCATCCCGTCCCGATGTGCCCCCGTTACCCGGATTCGACTGTACATTGATTTGTACCGTAGGTCGTGTTGAAGTCTAATAAGCCTGATCTGAGCAGACGGGGCGATGACGAGGTGCAAACGGACGTGCGTGGAAATGCGAGGCTTGATGTTTGTAACGTGCAATTTGAATATGAAAGCTTTTCGGCTTGTTACTGGACCGAGTAACGAAGTGCTGTCATTCAGTGCCACTCTGCTGCCTGGCTAAGCTAAGCTGCTTTACACTGACACCCTTCAGAGAACCGGTCGCACCTTCCTTAGAGGAACCACACACACACACACACACACACACACACACACACGCTCATACCACTGGTTTGAAGATGGTCTGTGCCTGCATGTGTCGACTTCATCAGGAGCAGTGTGTGTGTGTGTGTGTGTGTGGGGGGGGGGGGATCGCGGCCCCCACACCTCATTAAATAGCTTCTGACAGACTGCGCCTTTAATGCTGCCTTAATCTGCTCCAAATCGCTTTAAATGTCAAGCCGGGGCTGGGGACGTCTACTACACCCCACTGGTGGCTTAGTGCAGGACAAGCCCTCACCCTCACTCACCACACACCATTCCTACCATGTCCCGCTGGCTGGACCTGGACCAAACCAAACCATCGTGGGGCACACGCACACAGTCACGCACTTAGGGCCACTTTAGAGACACCAATTAACCTAACACGCACGTCTTTGGACTGCTGGAGGAAACCGGAGTACCCGGAGTAAACCCACGCAGGACATGCAGACTCCGCTCCGTCCTGGGATCGAACCCGGGACCTTCTTGCTGTGAGACGGCGGTGCCCCCCCGCCCCGTGCCAAACGTTAACTTTAATAAGTTACGTGCCGCAGACATGATAGAGATTAACAGGTCTAGTAAGGGTTAACGTTTATGACAGCATCGAATGCAGTGCCGTTTTCGGACACTAGGGGGCGCAATCACATGTCGTTCTCGGCGAGATCGCGCATTTCTCCTAAAACGATTTAATAACCCTAACCCTTTTTGTTCACATTTTCATGCAATAAAGTAGGCCGTGTCGAATTGGAAAAGGAAAAGAAAGTTTTCACTTGACTATTTAAAAAAAACCAAAAAAAACAAAAAAAAACAAGACTGACAATTTTGACAATTTTAAACCTCTCTTTCTTGTCATGAATTTTAATTGCAGGGGACTAAAGATGTTTTTGGTTTAAACTGATATAGGAAAATAAACCTTGCTTTGCATTGTTCGCACAACAGAAATAACAGAAATGTTTTTGTTTGTTTTAAAATGTAGAATCGGATGGTGACCATTTAGTATTAGTATTAATCGTTAATTGTGTACTATTGGGGGCACTGATGTAAACACGACCGCATTTAGGGCCAGTCAGATCATATGCCTGTACACACTCTGTTCTTCCCTGTTATACTGTATGTCTGCTATGTTTTGAGCTTAAAAAAAAAAACGCTCCACTTTTTCACGGCCTGGGTGGCAGGGGCTCGGGCGCCTATCCCCCGAGATATATAAGCACGCCCTCGATGGGACACCTGAGTGCACCAGGGCTGTAATGTAAATGCAAATGTGGATTAGACTGCATCGGAGTGATTTCCGTTCCACCCAGCGTTAATAAAGTGCAGCTCCAAAAACGGCACCGCTCCGACGGGGTTTATTAGGACTAATCGATCGTACGCCAAACGATAAAACACTGAATTAGGATTCAATCTGAAGTATTATTTATTATTTTTAGCGTTGATCCAGCTTGCACCTGTTTTTACCTGTGTCTAATCACGACAATAGTAAGATAAACAAAGAAAAGTTGTTCGTGGCGCAAAGACGTGGGCAAATAATAATGAAACCAAGCACCAAACTTAAAAAACTTAATTAGCACTTTTTTTTCCAGAAGAAAAAGTTTACATTTCTTCCTCCCTCGAGTCTCACTTGAGAGAGCGAGAGCGAGAGAGCGAGAGCGAGAGAGAGAGAGAGAGAGAGTTTATTAATAATGAATTTGGAGTTTTGCGTGGAGGAATGTTATCGCCCGGCGCACAATCCCAGCTAACAGTTTGCCCTGATGGGCTAGCTGGGTTCCTCATTAGCCCAACATATTTAATCCATAAGTTTCTTATCAAATGTCACACCTGCATCTCCAAATGGCATTTCCACATTCAGTGGCATGTGTTTGGGAGATGACGCGCCAAGGTGCTGGGGCGAGATTAAGCGCCCGGCGGAGGGAGCGAGCTTTACTTTATCGTTTTGCGTGTCTGGAAGGAATCCAAGCAGTTTTTGTCTTGCTGTTGTAATTAGAAAGCCTTTTAAGTGATAAGGCCTGCATCGGAATATGAATATGGCACGATCGGGCTTGCTTCATTCTCTTTCTCTAGTCCTCTGGTCTTTTTCTCCCCCCCAAACCCCCTCCCCTTTTAATTGTTGGCTCCATTTTTTTTTTTTGGTGCACGCTGAAGCGAGGATTAACTCCGGCTTCTAAAGTTTAATGAAAGACTTGAAAGTGGGCGCTGGGGAAACGCCGGCATTCTTCTGGTTCTTGGGTAAAATGGAAGCGCAGGCGTGACCAGAGCTTGTCTTGTTTGTACCTGGTTCGAATTGGCCCCGCCCTTTCGTAATGCTCATGGACCGACAAAGCTTTGCCTCGTCACCGCCTGAGCTTTTGGAGAATTTATTGCTAAAGAGGGATTTTTTCCACTCTCTTTGGGCAGGGGCTGATTAGGTTAAACCATTTATGTCTTGTTTTAGCTTTATACTGAGATTAAGAACTACGCTTGGTAGTGAAGAAGCCAGGCGAGAGAGAACAGAAAGAGAACAGAAAGCAATAGAGAGAGCGAGAGAGAGAGAGAGAGAAAGATTGTCTCCGAGTCCCTGGTTTGAGTCGGGCAAAGCCTCTGAGCATCAGGCCAGAGCGAAGCACAAACCTGAGAAGTATTGATCCAGTAATAGCGTGGTGCGACACCCTAACCCCACATCCCGAATGTCATAGCCTCTTATCCTCCTCTTAACACAGCTTCCTATCTACCCGAGTCCATCAGAGCCCTGTATTACACCCCTCCAGCACTTGCTCCATCACACCTAAATCACCGGACTTCCACCAGACCAAGCTTTTTTTCCCTCCTCAAGCATCCAAGGAGGCTACAAACGATCCCACGGCACTCAAAGGTTCTACTTTTTGTCAAACAAATAAGCAGAAAAAAGCATTTTCCCTTTGACCCAGCTTGTCTCATGCCAATATTTCTGAATCTTATAGAGCAAAGTCAGTGTGGCGTGTAGTGGGTGTCAAATAAGATCAAGTCACACCCCACGGTCACCTGTCCTGAACCCCAGGGAGCGCTTCTGGGGGCACTCGAAGACAGAAAGAGAACTTACAGACATTTTAGAATGAATCGACCGTTCCTTTAAAGCGCCACGCCAGTCATGTGACCCGTAATAAAAATACCGCTTGAACCGTTTCCCTTCAACGGCGTCTACGTCTGGACGCTTAACGACCGGGCCACTATTGCCACAACACACAGGCTTGTTTTTTCAAACGCCTTTTTTGGACACGTCCACAAACAGGGGCAGGTGACACGCCTGGAGCACGGAGTCTGATTACCTGCTAATTCACGGATGGCGTGTGTCCATTTGCAAGCCCCGTCGCCTCCGGTAACGAGGGTGGACGCGCGGTTTGCATAATGGAACCAGTACAGAAATGGACGAATAGCCGAATTCAAAGCATTTGTGCTGCCGCGTGGTTGGTTGGATTAAGCGTCCAGTCGCGGCCGACTCTCGGTCACCTGATGGATCGTCGATCTCCGCGCATTTCTCTTTCATCGGCGTGATCCGTGAAGTATTTCGGCAGGATAGCGGAGTCGTTTGCCATGGCTTTCTCCTGACATATGAGTCATATGAGCCGTTATAGGAGCTAGCATTAGTTCGCCTCTTAAAGCTGCAATGAGGCCTTTCCACAGTCCGTAACTGTCGTTACCGCAGAACGCAGAACGCAGGCGCGAGGCGCGACGCTCGCAACTCCGTTTAAAAGTTGCGTGTTTTATTCGTGGCGCTCGGTTCCGTCTCCAGACTTTCTCAGAGGATGCTCTCTGAGCTATAAAAGCATTGTGCGGTGCCAAAACGCTGACATTATATGCAAATGCGTTTAATAACTGGCAGGCGGCTCAGATCCGGTTTCGCTCGAGTCTGATCAGCCCACGGCGACTTCCCCCAGCTCCTAATGAGATCTCGGGGGCCGCACTTAGCACGCTGCTTTGTGGCGGCACAGTTGGGAAGTTGTGCACTGACTTGGAGCCTTCCATATGCTCCCCACACGAGGATGGAGACTAATGTAGTGCTTCACACACACACACACACACACACACACACACACGCAGAGGATTTTGTTCGTTATTTCCGTCCCTGCTGCTGCTGCCGGTAACGGTCTTATCACATTTGGTCATTTTTATCAGGGTTAAATTCGCATCTGTTTATGTAAAAAAAAACAAAAACACCTAAATATATATTCTTAATAATTTGAGGTCCACAGCAGTGGTTTATTGCCCCCCCACCCCACCCGCTCCCAAAGACCAAAAGAATAAAGTGATTCAAGTATTTATTGGGGACAAAAAAAAAATCATAATTCTAGCTTTTTTCGCTTTCTTTTCTCCTTTTGTAGCTTTTCTTGCCTTTCGAAAAACGTAACAACATTTAAACATAAGCATACTAAATCTATTTTTAGCCAGTTTTATATAAGGGTTTTCACAGGTGAGTGTTTTATTAGAATTTTCTTTTGACCTCAGAGCAGACAAAGCCTCGCCTTGTCATTGTTTCCTGTTTTATTATCAGGATAATAACAATAATAATAAATATTAATAATAATATATCGATATTTATCGGGGTGTGACGATCCACCCTGCTTAGGATTCAGTTCACACTTCACGATTGCCTTACGTTTTCTTCATTCTGAAATTTGACATGGCAAAACATTGCACGTTTAAAGAAATAAATCTGTAACATAAGTGACTAGAAACAGGTTTCAAACTGTAACCAAGACGCTCACCTGTAACCTAATTTGTTAAATAACTTAAGAGTTTTGCGTTTGCGTATGATTGCACCCTCTGGTGTTTGAAAAATGCAACTGCATTTGCATCTGGGTTCATAGTATCTCAGTTCTGGTGCGTATTTCAGTTTTTTATTTCGCTCCGAGTTAGTCATGGGCACACGGGTTGCCATGTGTTGCTTAAGAGTGCGTACTGTACTGGCATGTATCTGTGGGCCATTGAAATTAGACTATGGCTCCGGATAATAAGCTACAGATCTCTGAGTCAGAACGTCTAAGGTTCCGCCGTGACCATAAACCAAACGTAGGAAGCCATCAGAGATATCTATACCGTCATCAGTCCGCAAATCAGCTCCACCTTCCTAGTTACACTCAAGTTCTCCTCATACTAAGCCTTTGAGCTGCGATCTCAATATCGCACCCGTTTCGCCCGGCGAACAAAACCCGAAAGAAAAGGCGCAGCTCGTTAGATGAGTTTTTTTGTTGCTCCGAATTGTGAGATTTACGAGATTACAATCACGCAGTGGCAGGATCGCTTGGTCTCGAATCAAGAGGTTCAGGCGGAGCGAGATAAGAGGCAGATGCGCAGAGATATCGAGAGCGACGCAAAGCGAGCGCGTACAGAGATTAGATTCGACGTCGTAAAGCCCTGTTACTACCAATTAGCCAAGGGCTTTCCCGTGCACGTTTCGGAAAAAAAAGCAAACAAACAAAAAAAAAAACCAACTCGGAATCCTGACAAAGAAGGTATTATGTTACGAGCGTATAAAGCACGTGAAGAAGCGGCCGATGCTAACTCCCTAAGAGAAGTGCGTTTAATCTGACTGGCGCGGAATGAACCGGCCTTTAAAGGATGGCTTCGACGAATAAAATTCCAGATAAGGTTGGAAGGTCGTGACCGATTCGCAGCAAATCCAAAACTCTACTATAAAACCTGAGCTATCGGTTTATCCCGTTCCCTTTTTTTTTTCCAGCCACTTCATCAGCTTTTAAGAAGTTACTCCAATTTATTGGACGTTCATATCGGGATCCTCGGCTGCTTAAAAGTTTTGCTGTCCTTAGGGACTCCTAAGAACTTAATCCCATTGTCCTGTCTCGTCCAAACGAGAACGGGTCCCTGGTCCTCATGAGCCTGGTCTCTTACTTTTGGAGAAAGTGCCTTGTGTTGCGCGTTTGCTTAGAATCTTAGAATGCCTTGACTAGGGACTTTTGTAGCTCCTGCTTGAGGGTAGGAACTTTTCTCAAAGTATAGGAACCCTGAATCATGTTAGTGTTCAAAGTCCAGGCTTTGCTGAGCCTCTTGTAGTGTTAAAAGTGTTTCTGAATCGGTTCGGCGTTCGGGCCGCTTTAGCCTTATCTTCCTTTAAAGGCCAGACAAATCTATTTCTCATGGAGCTCCACAGGGGGTCCTCCCAAAACAGTCCCTACGCTTTGCTGTTTGGTGCGAAAAAGCGTGAAACGGATGAGATTGGATATTTTTGGATATTTTCTGGTGGAAAGAACACAAGAATTCACCAACCTGAGCTGTTTGTTGCCATGTATTTTTTTTTTACAGCATTTGGCAATTCAATCACCATCAAAAAAAATCAGAGGTGGGATTTGAACCCCGTACCATGAGGTCCAGAATCCAGTACTTTAACCGCTAGGCTACCACGGTCCCAGTGGGCCAATCTAAAAAAAGGTAGAAGAAGCTTGGTCCACCTGACGGATCAGATCAGCACACTGGAAAGTAGGGAGACTCCAACAGGTGGCGGTCGTGACCTCACGGGCGACAGAAAACCGCCCCGCTCTGACACACCAGAAGAAAAGGTATCCAGAACGATAACATGAAGTCAAAGCCGACATTAAGTTGAACATATGGCATTATTTTTTTCCC
Source organism: Parotocinclus haroldoi (assembly GCA_034779995.1). Taxonomy (NCBI): domain Eukaryota; kingdom Metazoa; phylum Chordata; class Actinopteri; order Siluriformes; family Loricariidae; genus Parotocinclus; species Parotocinclus haroldoi. Next base: position 6,964 of record JAUZST010008829.1, read on the forward strand.
CTCCGGTCCAAATTCGACGGCCCCCGCTGTGACTAGGCTCGCTTAGCTGATGTAAAAAATCAGGACAAAACGGGATACGTGGCTTCCACCGGGGAGCGGGTCTGGCATGGTGCAGGGGGTAGGGGTGGGGGACATAAATAGCGAGAGAAGACGACGAAGTAGAAGAAGAAAGCTGGCAAGCGGGTTGAGGCCATGCCAGTTCTGCCTGCGCCATGCGGAGAGGCTGGGCGGAGGGAGCCAACGAGCGCCAGGCGAGGAGGAAAGATCAAACAACAAGGGCTGCAGATCTGCACCAATCTGCTCTGTATTAGCAGCCCAGCCAAGGAGCAGCTGAACCAGCCACTGGCTGAGGACATCGCTAAAAAAAACACTCTCACACACACACACACGCACGCACATGCATATATGCAGTTCCTCACTAGTTCCTCACTCCAAACGCCCACACGCTCACAGCATGAAAAGAGATGAGCCACAGTCCGTCCAATTATGAAACCGGGATTTACTCACGGAAACTGCAGGACCTTATCGGGAGGCTATTAGAAGGTATTTGCCAGGTTTTAAGACGTTACGAAACGTCTCCTGTAACAAAACCGCCACCAAAAGACTCATAATCTGTGGGTTTTAGTGGAACCCCCAATGAAAAGGCGAACACTCGCAGTAAAAGTGGTTAAAGCTATTACGGCACTGTTGCTAGGCAGTTGGCGTACACGGCTACCAGGGACGTGAGCTAACTGCCTTGCTAACAATTCACTAGTGAGACCGGTCGGTTTCGCCACTGAAACAAAACGAATGAAAACAAGGCGAATGTTTTATGCGGCCAGTTCACCACGGCCGAAAGAACAAACCTAACGGTGGCCAAAGACTTTTGCACAGCACTGCATGAGGACAATATGCTGGAAGATCTCCCTGAAGGAGTCTATCCGAGTTTATCGCGATGATTCTTCACAACGAGAATCGTCTGTCCACCGAAGATTCAACCCCCAAATGCCAAACCGAACCTATGCAAACTGGCCGACCCGCGACTACACTGCATCGTGACGGGAACAGGAAATCTCAACGCCGGCTGATTCCTCCCAGAAGTCCCTCCATGTACCGCCTGATTCATGAAGAGCTCTGCATTCCGCTACGGTGCCGGTAGGATCTGGCGGACTTTGTGAATCGATGGCGCTAAGCTTTGGTGGGCAGCCAAGTTTCAGGTTCGCTTCGTCGCGCTGCGGTCCAGATCGGGTGCCCGGAAGGCGAGGCGGAGAGAACGAGCACCCCTCCTGCCGTCTCGCTCGCACGCAGATGGTGGAATCAGACAATATGTTTTCCCAAAAATCTCCGCTGCTTTCGGTCGGCCTGAAAGACACCAGATATGATGGAGCGCTGCGACGGCATGAAGAGAAACGGGAGCCGAGCCGTCGGCCAAGAATGATGCTGGAGACTGATGCCATTGTGTGTGTGTGTGTGTGTGTGTGTGTGTGTGTGCACGGATCAGTGTTTGGGATGTTTTTAGGTTGGATTCATTGTGGCCTGAGAGAGAATAATATGGTGGTCGTGGGCTAGGAGGGGGAAATGTGCCAGAAAACAGAAATCAGCAGTGACCAATCGGCACTAACAGTGATCAACCGGGACCAACAGTGATCAGCCGGGACCAACAGTGACCAATCGGCACTAGTAGTGATCAACCGGGACCAACAGTGACCAACCGGGACCAACAGTGACCAACAGTGAATAATCAGGACCAACAGTGATCAACCGGGACCAACAGGCACCAACAGTGACTGACTGGGACTAACAGTGATCAACCGGCACTAAATGGGAACATCCAGGACCAACAGAAACCAAACAGGGAGCAACCCGCACTGTCTTGGACCAACGAGGACCAACTGTTACCCACCAACACCAACTAGAATCAACTATGGCCAACCAACACCAAGCAGGACCAACTGGCACCAACAGGGATGACCTGGGACCAACTGGGACCAAACGTAACCCTACAAAAAGGGACCAACCGGGATGGGTGATGGGATGGTTTTTTTTTTGTTTTTTTTCAAATCTATACGACCTGACCCAGTGGAACCGTGCAGGTGTGTGTGCTTAGCTGAGGTTACAGTTTATACCCTGAGTAGTCGCCGTTAAAAAGAAAGTTGCATGAGGAAGGGAGTCAGTCCTCGAGCACAAAGGATGGTGAAACTAGTTAAAAACAGAAGATTCGGGACATTTCGAGAGGGTTAATGACAGAGCGGCGCTGCGTAAAATCAAACCTGCAGGAATCAATGAGCAAGCAGGCAAACGGAGCGGATTTGGCCTCTGGGGTCACGCCGAAAGGTTCACCGTCTCCATCTTTTGTGCCCCGGTTCAGGCAATTAGACCCAGCTCGGCGTTTTGCGAGCGGGCTGAGGAAGGGGTGTGTGTCATGTGAGGGAAAAGTCATTTTGTGTCACGGTGCTCCTCAGTTCCGGTCACGCTCTGTACCAGCGCAAATTAAAACCTCCCGCTAGCCCATATGTAAATACGCCCGTCGCCCAGGCTGCGCTTTAATGAGCCATGATATGAAAGACCAGCGTAAGACCCGTACAGAAATCCCCGGCCACTTGACAGCTGACGGGTGCAGCAAACTTTCTCGAACAGGTGACTCTGACATTCCGCGTCGTTCCCGCAAAGTTCAGGCTGGTTAGGAGCGGCAACGGGGCGAGCCCGAGGCACTTCCGTGAGGGTAATCAGGGGACGCTGGCAGAGAGAGTCTTTTTTTTTTTTCTAATTCCTGCTCTGGCTGGCTTTTGTTCCGAATTCAAAACTGGAAAATAAATATTTTTAGCTCCTGCTTCAATCCTTTAATAACCTGACTGCTAAAAAGGGGCTAAAAAACACGGATTAGCTATCGTTAAATCTGCCTCATACACGTGGCGCGCTAAGCTGTATAAAAACCGGAGCGTCTCGGTTCAAGTTAGCGCTTAGCGAAGGAATCTGAGGCGGCGATTAATCCTCGGAATTTGGAGTATCAGAGAAAACAGAATCAAGATTGAGCTCCAGTTCAACAAGGAGAGAAAAAAACAGGACGGGAATTCACTCGTTCTTAAACATTTCATGAATAAAGTGACGGACGGAAATTCTCTTTAGCCGCCGTGTTGCTAAAAAGTCGTACGCTAAGGCAAAAAAGTTATAAAACTGCGCTAAGGAACGTTGGTGTTTCGATTATGACCTCGGGGGTTTGTTCTTGAAAAACGTATTTAGCCAGGATGAAAAATATAGACCTTGATAACAAGTCTTGCTTTATAGAATTATATCGGATTATACATTTAATAAAAGTAAAACCTGATAAAGTATACATGCAGTTATATATATATATATATATATATATATAGAGAGAGAGAGAGAGAGAGAGAGAGAGAGAGAGAGCTAACACGCTATCTGGCTGCTAATACACAGGTTATTTTATATTATATATATTATATTATAGAAATAGTTAGTCCTTAATTTCTATTATTTAGTCAAAAAAGTAGGCAAACCCTGGAAAATTGGAAATTGCTTGACAGTTTTATGGTTCGTTTTCTTCGTTTGACCATAAATTATTTCACAGTTCTACTAGGAACTAGTAATTCTGCCACGGGGGGGTGGGGGCCCTCGGTGGGGCGGCACCGGCGTCTCACAGCGAGAAGGTCCCGGGTTCAATCCCAGGGCGGGGCGGCCTGGGTCCTTTCTGTGTGGGGTCTGCACGTCCTCCCCGTGTCTGCGCGGGTTTACTCCGGGTACTCCGGTTTCCTCCCACAGTCCAAAGACGTGCGCGTTAGGTTAATTGGTGTCTAAAAGTGGCCCTTAGTGTGTAACTGTGCCCAGAGTTGCCGGGTGGGCACCGGTAGGCCCGCGACCCTGTGCGTTCAAGTTTCAAATCTCACAGTACATTTTTTCCTGGGAAGTTCTCACAAAGCACACGTGAAATATCGCACCAGCTGTGGCTGGTCTCCTAGCAATCTGGCTCGGTAGGTTCCAGAAAATTGCTTTAATAGTGAAAAAAAACCAGCTGTTTTTGCCATGAATTTAAACGGAATCCCAGCCCCAAAGTGCTTTGCCAGATGGAACTGTAAGTGTAAAAGGTGCCCTTCAGGCGTATCCCGACCAAACACACTTCGAACGGTTGAAAAATTACAACCAGACGATGTAAAATCCTGACAGGCACCCAGAGTAGCGCTGATAGCTAATATATCTCATCACTGAACTCGTTGCAGCTGTGCCCCGGTGCCTGCTGATGACGGAAATATTTTTACAAGGGCTCGATTGGTCCCGACAACTTTGCCTGACCTTGCTCGTGGTCTGAAGACGACTGTAAAATTGATTCAGCTCCCGGCAATAAAAAGAGCAGCAGAATTTATCTGCATCCTAATTCTAATTAATCGAAGCAAAGGCGGCCGGGTCGTTATTTACGAGCGGGGCCGGACACTATTCAAACACCCTAATCATCTTAGCTCCGTATTTTTATTCATGCCTTGATGAACGACTTTATTTGTCGCACAAAACGCACCTGGGAAGCGCGAGAACGGCACGAGCGTTGATTTCGCAGAGGGGCTTCGTTATTGGCCGCGCAAACCCTCCTCGTTCGGTCGGCCCACCCCTCCTTTCGTTTTTCTTCCTCGCTTCATTAGGACCTCAGCGTAAGGCTGATGAATTCGGGACTTCATTAGCGGCCAATCCCAACTTTACTGGGATTTCCCGTTTCCCAGGGGTAAAGCATCCAGTGTCAAAGCACGGCAGAACGACTTTTATGCGCTAACTCATACCCTCAGAAGCCTGGACCGTACGTCGTAAGACTGTACCTGGTTAAGGGCGGCGGCTAAACATTGCAAAAGCCGTCCCGTTCGGAGCATGACTGCACCTCTGGCCTTGGTTCATTCATTATCTTACTCTTGAACACGGGGTCGCGGGCCAACTCTGGGTGCAAGGGCAGGAACAGCCCCAGATGGGGGCGCCAATCCATCATAGGGAACACACACGCGCACACAGAGACGCGTGTCTTTGGACTGTGGGAGGAAACCGGAGTACCCGGAGTAAACCCGCGCAGACACGGGGAGGACCCAGGCCGCCCCGCCCTTTGCCTTAGCATCCTCGGTCGTTTGCCTCTGACAGGTGTCCCCTTTCCTGTCTCCATAATCACGTTTTGTTTCTCCCTTTAATGAACAGTCGGACTCCCATTTTCAGACGAGTGCAGGATTTGAGAGTTGCCAATTGGTTTTATCCACGGACGTATCGCGCCTTACTCTCTCCCCCTCTCTCTCTCTCTCTCGCAAATCCCCCCCCCCCCTTTGCCGCACGAAAGAGAAAGAACCGCTCCGTCAACATGCAGAGATTAAAAACCTCGACATCACCTAGCTTCCAGCGCTGCTCCCAACTGGTCGGTGTAAAACTCAATTAAAGGCGTCCCTGCTGAATTCCGCATTACAGTACATTAAACAGAAATTCCTCATGCGTGATGACAGTGCTTCAGACACTCGCGGCGGCTTCGCGCAACCTTTGGCCTTCCTGACGCACGACCCAAGCTGGTGGCGTCCAAAAACGAAAACAGAGCTACTTCAGAACGGGGTCTCCGGGTCCCCCGACCGCTGTGCGCAAACACTGCATCAGTGGATAATTAAGCGAGAGGTCCATTGTCAATTAAAGGTAAATATAATCAAACAGTCTCCTGTGCTGGGAACGTGCAAGGCTCAAGCCTTAATCAGGGCAGAAATAGCTGTCTTAAGGGAGCCATCATGGATACCAGTGCGGCACTGAAGTTTGCAGAAGTTTGGGCACCACCAGCAGAAGTGAACTCAACAGAATTGCATTAGTATCAATATTTTTTAATAAAGCCTCATATTTGGATCGAAAGAGGGAGCCAAACACGCCGTCATGCTTCCCACTTTAGCTTGTCATTCTTATCAAGGTGTGTGTGTGCGTGCGCGTGTGTGTGTGTGTGTGTGTGTGTGGGGTGTGTAGCTGTTGTTACTCTCCTGCCCTGGAATGCAGGAGTAGCCGCTTTGAACCTTCATTACGTGGTGATAGCTGAAACACGCACCTATGTCTTTCTATCGTTGTGGGGACTCTCAATGAACAGAATATTACCGCGGCTGATCAGTGCCACACCTAGACCTAATCTTAAGCTCCAGCTCCGAAATCGACATCAAATCTGAAGTTGTAACAGAAAAAAACAAACAAGCAAACGTCCCCATTAGGTAAAAATGGCAGATCAGATGTAACCACACGCATTTAGTACATTCAGTGTTCAAAATTTGGTCCTCACAACGATGGCTTAAGTAAGTTGATCCACCTCCCACCCAAACACACACACACACACACACAAACACACTCTCACACACACACACACTCTCTCTCTCACACACACACACTCACACACAC
>JAUZST010008830.1:0-13334 GCA_034779995.1 Parotocinclus haroldoi
AAACATCTTGTCTTGGTTGTTTTATTTTTCCTTCACTTTCGTCCTTACCTTAGAAGAAGTAGTTAGTTGGTAGTGTGAGACAACTGATGCAGTCCATCACAAACCTAAAAACAAGCTCTTAAATAGAACAATGATTGACACATATGGGTCACTTAGTGCTTTGGAGTGCGGGTGAATATTGCAAAAAGGTTTGTTTCCTGCAACTGAAAGATTTTCTAACAGCTGCGATCATATTATTTTTCAGCAAGACAATGCTCCTGCTCACACTGGGAAGACCAGTCGCTTCCATCAGCTTCAGGTTTTGGCCTGATTTGAGTCCGGGGTCTGTATTTATAAAGATTCCAAGAATACTCTTTGTACTCTTTGAGGGCTCCCAATGCAGCTTAAAGCCTCAGAGCTAGGATTTTTAGCTTGATGATTCAGAAACAACCTGAGAGCATCTCTCAGCAAGGAGAAGACACAAACCTTTACCTCAATGAAGAGGCAGGGTTACCTGATTGCTAGGTGTGATACATTCTTTTGAAGACTGATTGGTCACTCACTTACGCGCACACACAAATTGTTGGAAATTAATTACGGAATTACTGTATAGCCTGTTATAAGAGCCTGAAATAACAGGCACAGACAAACATATTTCTGCATATTTTACATTAATCACACATGCATTTAATTATTTGTCATACTGACAGTGTATTTAGATTAGTGATTATTTTTGTAAACCTACATTGTCTATTGGATGGCCTATCAACTGGAGAAAATGTGGCTCTGCTCTTTAGAGATATGATTGATGCCCTGTCTGATCTATTTAACTGGTGGGTTTCATTGTTATAGCTTGGTAAGAGATGAAGGCATCTCTAATAAGGTCACTCGCAAACAGCTGGTGGTGGTGGGTGGGGTATTCAAACCTCTTACTTATTAACCATAATTTTCGTGTATAACACAAACCATCTGTCTAAATATTGTGTGTTTTTCTGTCTGTATTTGTGCGTTTATGGACATGTGTACATGACAGTATGTCTATGTACACTCTTCTTGTGAGTGAATGGAATTTTTATTTGATCTTTTTATGCTACAAAAATTTCAGTTAATTCCCCAGTTCATATATATTTTCAGTACACAATGGATTAACTATGTTGTTTTCAGTGTCCTGTATCTAATTACAAAGCACATATCACAAATAATGTGCTATCTTCTTACAAGATAAGATCAGACTTTTCCTGAGGGGAGAAACCAGGCTTTATTCAAGCTTACATTATAAAAAGTTGTCTCTGTAACATTGGGAAGTATTCAAGGTGATAATGTCGTTGATTTTACAGTTCACACTGCATTATTTTCCAGTGGTGTGTCTGGTTTCAACAGGTGCATGTGGGGAGGAGGAAGCAGTGTCAGTCAATTGCAGAACTGGTTGGATGAGTCCAGGTGAAGCAGGAAGCAGTTTAGACACATTTCTCCAAGCAGGTTTACAGCGTTTCACTTCAAATGCGCTAAGGCTTGTACATATTAGATGACCTATTCTCCTGTCAGAGACTCCAAGAGGGAAGATAACAGGGGACAGCACTAAGGATTTTGACTCTGCTCAGCCCTGGGAGGTAAATGTTACCAAAATTGTTACTCTGTAATGAGCACTGACTTTTCACTTCCAGCCTGGCACATTTAAACGGGTTATGCAGGTGCAACAAGCTTTTCTTCAGGCCAGGACTTATGAGCTAGACTCACGCAGGGTACCTTCTGTTTTTAACGGCTTCAACAGTGCAGCCTCCTGCGCTGCCCTAAATAACGTTCATTAGGTTCCACACAGGAAGACACCGGCTGGGGAGCAGCTGTTATTTCACTTTCTGTTCTGCAAAAGTTCTGTAAGTTGGAGTACTACAGGTGTCTTGTAGTCTGGAGGTGGAAGTGATCATTGATGGCTTTATATTTTGGTACTGCAGGGCACGTGGTTGCAAAACAACGTGTAAGGGCATGTAGAAGAGAAATTGCCAGCTATGAGCTATATGCCATCCAGGACATGCAGCACTGTGTGAAAGTGTGTTTTTAGCATTAGAGTTCCTAATATTTATTTACGAATATTAGAGGAATTAAGGTGCAATATGTTAAAATGAAACCTTAAAACAATTTTTTTTTGATTGTTTAAATACAAATATTTCTGTTTGTTTTTTTCACGGACCGACATTTTCATTATAAGGTGCTTATCAAGCATGGTGCTTATCAAGCATGGGTTTGATTTGGAGAATCGTTGGTCTTCAGAGTATTTTTAGTTTTGTTTAGTTATGTTTTTTTCTATACATTTTAACACAGTAGTGTAGCTACAGTACAACTTAAATGCATATTAATTGACGTGTTCATGCTACGCAGGGTCGTTCAATACTGGAATGCTCAAGCTTATTTAAGCTATCAGTATGCTTCAGCCTTAGGGTGCGTAATGAAATGAGTTTTTTTTCTTTGCAGTTTCCTTGCAGACTGACTCAGAAATCATGCCACGGTGTGGGAGTGTTTGTACAATAACCAGGTCTTTATTGCACCTCGCCGTTGCCTCAGACTTTCTTTCAGATAACTCATTAATGTTACAGGCTTAATCTCATGAGTGGACAATAGAAAAGAAGGTGTGCGTGCGTACATGTTCGTCCCTTTTTTCATTAAAGACCTGGGTGACCTTGTCCACGCTTCGTAGATTGATATAACACACAGTAATCTTTTTTTTCTAAGGATCTTCTGGTCAGAGGTGCAGTCCCAATTTCATTTATATTATTATTATATAGATATTAGTCTGTTCTTTTACCTTGCTCTCGCAGGTTTTTTATAAGCTTATTATATAGCCTGTAAGAAATTGCACACAATTAGAGGATTGTATTTACATTTATATTATGCCCACCTGACACTGTATTAGGTACACCATTTTGCCTTCAGAATTGCCTTAAGTGTTCACGGCATTGATTCAACAAGGTGCTAGAAGAGTTTCTTCAAAGATTTTGACCCTATTGATATGACCATCCCACACAGTTGATGCAATTCTGTGACATTCCAGAATTGAAAAGATTGAGATCTGTTAACTATGGGGGGCATATGATTACAGTAAAATCATTATATGTTTAATGCAAGTAACCCCCTTTAGATACCCCTCTGTGGCTATAAAGGGTCTGATATGGTCAGAAAAAGTATTCAAGTAAGCTGTGGTGTTAAAATAATGCTCACTTTTTATTAGGGACCCAAAATGTGCACAGCAAATATCCCTGACACCATTACACCACCACAGCAGCAGCATGAACCTATCATGAACGCCAAATTCTGACCATACCAGATGTTGCAGCATAAATCAAGACTTTTCAGAGCAGGCAATGGTTTCCAATCTTCTGTTGTTCAAGTTTGATAGCCTGTGCAAATTGGCTGCCTGTTTTCACATCTGCATTTAGAGATGCTCTTTCGCATACCTTGGTTGTAACAATTGTTTGAGTTATTGTTGCTTTTCTGTCAGCTCAGACCAGTCTGGCCATTTTCCTCTGATGTCAATTAACCATTTATACCCAGATAACTGCTGATCACTGGATATGTTCTTTTTTAGCATTCTCTGTAAATATAATTTATTTATTCATTTTATGCTTTATTTTTTTTTCTCCTGGTCTGAGTCATGCGGGCTTGAGAGTGTATCCCTATGGAACCCCTAACTAGCCAGTTGTGTGATATTTTTGTTTTTTCTTTTCTTTTTATCCTGAGTATGTGGAAAAAAATCAATGTTTCTCCATGGCAGTAAAAATGAACTTATGTTTAAAAATAAATGCATTTCTTGTTTAGACACGTTAAAGATTTCCAGATTTGTATAAAAGCCATACATAACAAGAGGTATCTCAAATGTTGTGAAAATATTTTTACCCAAAGCTAAAAGTAACTTTATTCTGTTGGGCATGTCACACATGACAATATGTAGGCTGGGTGGTTGGTGTAAATTGATCCATAATAACAGTTAAAAACTTATTTATGGTTCATGTTTAATTACAAGGCATCAGAGTGGTGCAGTGGTTAGCACTGTTGCCTCACAGCTCTAAGGCTTTGATCTGAACCCTGGGCTTTGCCTAGGTGGAGTTTGTATTTTCTCTTCATGCCTGTGTGTTTTTTCCCAAAGACTCTGATTTACTCCCACATTCTAAAAACGTGCTTGCTAGGTTAATCTGTATTTACAAATTGCCCTCAGTGTTTGAAATTGAGTATGTGATTGTATGTGCCCTGTCTAGGTTTGTCCCTACCTTTCACCCTGTGCCACCGGCTAGGCGCCGGTTCTCGCTGACTAGTTTGTGACTAATTACATACATTTCTTGCGTACACAATTAGGTGTTTGGAATGGGATTAAAGTGATCAGATTTGTGTCAAAACCAGGTTGTTTCAGTTAACGTCTGGACTTCACTTGGTCCATTTGCTTTTGTTTGTTTGTTTTTATTTTAGACATGAAAATCTGTTGTTTATACAGCTACAGTTAATTTAAATTTAAACATGCTGCATCTAGACCAATCACTATACATCATGTCTGGATCATACACAGCATATTAACCTTACACGAGGGTTTCTATGCACTGAGAAAAAACCCTACCTTGAAGTAGGAGCCAAAAAAAGCCTATATACCTTGTGTTCTAAGAACTACAATTGCTACCAGTTCCTGCAATGTGAACATATGAGAAAAGGGTCATAGTTTTAAGAACTATGAAAATGTTCCTCTGGTAGAAATACTCCTAATTCTGACTATAGGTCGTTCATTCCTTTATCTTTAAGTAAATTCTGCATGTAATTGGATTGTATAATTATTCTAGCTTATGGTTCATTCAGTAATGCATAAAGCATTTAGCTTTCAGAAGATCCACCGGATTTGCATCATTTTTGATATGTACATGCCAGTGAGCTGAGATATTATGGTGTTTATAAGTCTTGTCAGCTGTAAGGGTCTGAAAAATCCCAACTCTATCCCAGTGTTCAGTAGGTTACTCCTGGTGTGGTCTGACATACTGCTGAGATCACATCATCCTTATTTTGCACCATGTCATCTCAGTTCTGAAACCTTATCTTTGTGTACCGTGTTGGTGTTGTCTGATACACCACACACAGAACTGGTGGGCCAGCCTTTATCTGGCCTCAAACGTTGTTCATTATCACCGTCTGTTGATAAGATGCGTTCAATGCACCTTCGGATCACAAAAGCAAACAGATACCCTAGTTTAACACACTTCCTACGCAGTTGTTATGCCCTGTCAAGCACACACAAGAAGTGTGGCCTTGATGAGATGTTTATAACAGGAAGCACAAAGTATCTTTCATCTGCTCCGAGCCCCTGTGCTTGGTTTGAAATAGATACTTATTATGAGATCACTTGGTAGCTGACAAATCCTCATAAGTAGCAAATCTCTGTCCATCACATTTTCATTTACCTTTTTTTTAATTAACTATTAATTATTTATTATGTACTTTTTATTTTATTATTATTTATAATAATTATTTTTTATTTAATTTATTAGCATTTTTACTTTGGCATGTTTTTAATGATGTTTCTGCATTGTTTCTTCCAATATGCCTATCTCAAGTAAATCTACATACGTATCAGGCCAGGCTCTCATCAGCCCTTGCATATGAGCACATCGTGATATGACAGTTTAAGTTGTATCACCTTGCAGAACCTGCACATGGATCATTAGACATGGGGTTCCACCTTTTGGTGCACCTGTCAGGGTATGTGAGATTAGCAAAAAGTACTTCCATTAGTCTATAGTTGTTTGCAGACAACATTACTTGCTACTTTTAGTTGCTTTACTAATACACTTATTCATATAGTGATGTTTGAAAGTTTGTGAACCCTTGTTTATATTTTCGCATAAATCGGACCCTAAAACATCACCCATTTATCCCCCAAAAATGCAAAGCAGATACATATAACCCCAAATCAGTGTATTTGAACCCTTGCTCTCAGTAGCTGGTGTTACCCAGTGTAACTGCAATTAAATGTTTCCGTAATTGTTGATCAGATCTGGGAACCAGCTTGGAGGAGCTTGAGCTCTAGCTGAAGTTTTCTCACACTAAGGTCTTCCATTATATTTTTATTGGATTATGGTCAGGACTTTGATTTGGCCATTCCAATGATTTTTTTTACTTTTTTCTAGAATGACTTAGGGAGCTTGAATTAATTTTCATTAATTTTGTATTGTTCCATCTATGAGGTTAAGGCATCCTAGCACGGTAACAGACCCAAAGTATGATACTACCACCACCATGTTTCACAGATGGGATAAGATTCTTATGTTAGACTGATGTTTTTCTTACTCTAGACATAACACTTATGCAATTTCAACAACAAAAAGTTTTACTTTACATCAAACAAATCCATCCGCAAATATTTTTTTCCAATTGCCTTTTGGGTCGCCCAAATGTCGCATGATAGACAGCAGTGTTCTTTTTAGAGAGCATATGCCATGCATATCTTACCATGTTCCCCATTGTTGTTCCTGGACCTAAACATTAAACAGGTTGCATAGAGGTTACCCTGGCTCCCTTTGACATCACAGACTATCAAATGCCTTGTTCTTGTAACAATCTATTCTTTACAAGTGTCCAAACTCTTTAGATATGGTTTTGTAAATGTTTCCAGCCTGATAATCTATTAAATGTTTTTGAAGATCAGAATCTGTCCCTGTCCCTTTTCCAACATGATGCCCACTCACGCCTGATGGTTATCCCATGGATTTAAAATGCTTGACTCTAATTTCAATTCAACTGCTAATCCTAAAGTTTTACACACTTTTGTCACTCGCAAGATGTATACTATGTATATGTTAATAAATAAGTATAACATTTTTATCTCATTTCACTTGCTTCTCTTTATTTACATTTGAGATCTGATGGTCTGAGGTCATATTTATGCAGAAACGCTGAAAACCTTCTCTTGAAATTCTTATGTGAATTTCCTTCCTGTGAATGGATATGTATTGTAATGAGGGGGTAATACACTTTTGATGTACTGGCTCCTCTTCCAGTATGTATTTTGAGTAGTATACCTTATGTCCACTGTACTTTGGACAGGACTTACAGAAACACTCAGTGGAAAAAAGGGTCACTGATGATGATATGTTTGAGATATTTGTACCTAGTGCTTTCTAAATACATTTGGGCAATGGCTTGTGACAGGTGGAGGTTCAATCTAAACAAATAAAGAAAGGCCGAAAAGGCTTACTTAGCCTGAGGGATGACACCTGGCAGGATGAGACCTTGTTTACAGGTTCTATGGCTGTGCCATGAATGTTTCTTACTCTGCATTGTTGGAAATCTCAACTCTTTACCCAACGGCTTTCTGCTGCACAGCCATCAGCTTAAGCACTATGTTTATGGAATTTTCCTGACTGATTATTACAAAATAAAAACATTATGGATTAGTTGTTTTTTTATAAGAAGCGAAGCTCTTTCTCTGTGTGTATTGGATTTGTCAAGTATGTAATAGTGTCTATGCACTGCTACCAGAAGCTATCGTCTTTAAGCTATCGTCTTTAAGTTATCACCTTCAAGCTATCATCGAAGCTATCGAGTTTTAAGGTGCTAGTTTATGTTAAAAAGGAATGCTAAACATTTTTGTAAGTCAGTGGGTTTGTTTGTTGTTTCAATATAAACAGGCTATTAGATAAAACAAATAATATTTAAATTTTTTAAAATATATTTTTACCTGATAATTTGACTTTAAAAATGCAGTCAAGAAGAAAAACATTAAACATTTCTGCAGTTAACTTTCAGCTAAGTAAAGGTAATTCGTTGCTTTTTCGGAAAAGGTATATATTTTTCATCCCATGCTTAGATTATTTTCCCATCTTCTTTCTCGTTTCCCGTTCTGTTGCGCTGATGGTAGCAATTTTGTCTTTTCCAGTTCAAAGCCCTAGCAGCACTCTTTAATTTGCCATCATATTCAGATTGACCTGACTTTCTGAATTTCTCACCCAAAATTATACTCTCTCTCTTGACTCACAAATGTTTTGCTAGATACGTCAGTGGCCGCTCTTCATCCCTAATCAAAAGCTGCATAATGGACGACTACATCCCCCTCATAACTCATAACTTGCATCGCACTAAAATAAACATGAAGTTCTTTTATAGGGCATATGCTGTATGTGCAGAGGTATTGTTTTCCTAAATGCAAGTTTCAGTTTCTATCAAATTCCTGCCTCTGAAATATATGCAGCTATCCAATTTCTCCTTGCAATATATGGGGTATTTTAATACCATAACTCTATATCCAAACTATAAACTCCTTTTATATGGCATCCCATAATTTGATGGAATAAATGAATTCCATGCCGGCTATGCGTGTATTAGCGTATACCAATATATTGTTCTGAATGGCATTTATTCTCTACCTATGCCCTGCACTCCAGCTATTGATAAATACACGTTTTCTTTTTATTTAGAAGTTATTTATAAGATAATCCTTTTTTAGTTTACATTTTAGCCACAGGAAACATGCTGGAAGACAGGGATATTTTATTCTTTTGAACAACATTTATTAATCTATTTATAAAACTACACTACATAGCCAAAAGTTTGTGGAGATTAAAAAATGTGCATCCCAAAACATGCTGTTCGATTGCCATTTGTCCCCATTTGCTGCAGCAATAGCTTTTACTCTTGTAAGAGGGCTTTCCAATAGATTCTGGACATAACTTTGAGGTCATACACTGTTGTTCAACAATAAGGCCTGCCTCACTGTTGCCATTCCAATTAAATCTCAAAGCTGCCTTTTAGCGTTAGCATCAATGTTCTGCGCATGCCAGTCGCATTATCCATCAAAGTCATCAAATCATTTATCTATGGACTTCAATGGTAAGGGCAAAATTTTGACATGCTGACTTGTTGGAGAGGTGAATGTTCTATGTAGATTACATGGCTGTTTGCCTTATATTATTAACCTGTTGACAGTGTGCGAATGGCTGAAATGTGATTACTAATTAGAATTGGTGCCCACATACTTTTGGCCATATAGGGTATACATTTTGGTAGACAATAAAAACATATTGCAAATCCCATTTTAAAGATGCCAGAGCAAAATAGGGACTTTGGTAACTTAGAGGTACTGGATCAAGGACCAGAAGAGCCAGTGTTCAAATCCCGCCTCTGTCAAGGTGGCACAACAATTGCTTGCACTGTAAGATAAAGTAAACTGTAAGTCACTCTGGATAAAGGTGTCTAAATGATGTAAATGTAATGCAAATAGGAATTTTCTTAAGATAAATACAGCAAGTCCCCTAGTTCAAAGGTTTATACAACGTGTAAGCCCCCAACAGCTGATATTGCTCACTTTCATTTTAGTGTCCATTGTTTACCATTGTTTATTGTAATTGAATACCAATAGAGCTAGGATGGGGTGGACTGTTGGAACATAGGCACGCAATTCTGGCCAGCATCTTGCAGGAAGAAATGTGAATGGAAAAACCTTATGTCTTTCTATGTGGATTTGTTTAATGTGAACGTGAAAAAGAAATTACATTACAAAGTAATTATTGTCATTACCATGCTTTTTAGAAGAGAGCTTTAAGATATGTGTCTGCAAAAATTATTTGATAATTTAGGAAAATGTGGAGGCTCATCAGAGTAAATTGACTTTTTATGACTTGCTCAGATGGTTTTTCTGAAGTATAGATTTCTTGCAATGAGATATGTTAAATATGGATGGTCCATCATAAATAAAGAATTTCCGAATAGATTACAAGTAGAGGTGTTGTGATT
Organism: Parotocinclus haroldoi; assembly: GCA_034779995.1. Lineage (NCBI taxonomy): Eukaryota > Metazoa > Chordata > Actinopteri > Siluriformes > Loricariidae > Parotocinclus > Parotocinclus haroldoi. The sequence continues at coordinate 9,736 of JAUZST010008830.1, forward strand.
AGTGACTACATAGAATATAATAATGTGTGGAGTATTAAAGAACCAAAGTTATAGCCTCACAGATTTTAAGTGAAGCAAAGTAAGTGACATACAACATGAAAAAATTTTAATGTTATGCAAAGCAATTTTAAGGAAATAAGCATTGTGGGTAAAATTAGTACCTTTTTTAATGATTGTACAACATTTGTTATTTTTTTTAAATAAATGAACCAAAATTGATTTTATGTTTTATGTTTATGTCTTTGTCCTAACTCCAGCCAATTCCAAAGGTATACAAAAAGTTGAACAAGCACAGCTAAAATGGCATTAGATTAGTACCTGCCTTTGACCTTCATTTAATACACAGCAGTAACAGTCCTCAAAATAAAAAAGTATATTCCCCATCCTTCCCGTGGGAACCTGTTTTGCACCCTTGCAATCAAGATTTTGTGATTTGTTATTTTGATAACAGTCTGATCTTACATCATTAGACTGGAATAACCATATGAAAAGCTTAATTCTTTGGACATTAGGCCATTTTGTGATTTTTAAATTGATGGTAGGGATTACTGTCCATCTAGATGACCTAAACTTAACCAGAGCACATTATACAATTCACAAACAATTGATGGTGCCTTGATGCACATACTCTGACCTGTAAGTATTCATTACGAGTCAGAGCAGAAAATGATGCTTCTCTGCATCAAGGTATCAGTTTGACATAAAGGTCTTATGGGCATATGTTGGTAAAAATGCATACCATGAGAGGGTACACTTCTTGGATGTTGTTTGAATGTGCCCCTCGTGCAGAAAGAAGAGAGATGCCGTGCCATTCTGACAGGTGTGATAAGCTCATTCTGCCAGGACACTGAAACTGTGAGATCTGGCCACGTGAGCATGGGTTGATGTCAGAGAAAGCTATACCAGTCGCCCTGAAGCTGAAGACCTGAGTTGGCATTCTGGTGTATAGATCTGAACCAAACAATGCCAATAGCATGGATCAGAACCTTTTGAGGACTGGAAATCATTTTGAATTGGAAAGTATTTTAGATTGGCAGAGTAGTAAACTGATCTTGGCAACATCAGAATGCTCAGAAGGAGTGATCTCTGTAAGTGAGTAATATGGATGCAATGAGATGGCTAGCAGCATGAAATAATCAGCTGTATGAGAGGAAATTTGCAAACAGTTTCCTTAAATGTAGTGAAGATAAAGAGACAAGAGAGACAAGCAGTGCTATATACTAAAGATGCACCGTTTGCATTGCATTATCTTGGCTGTTTTCAAATTCCAGGGCTGGGGTGGGGCAACAGGCCTGCTTACTTAACTCAACCTGGATATTTCTTGCTTCCGTCTTTTGAAATTTACATTCAAGCCTTGCAAACATATTACTATTGTCATCTATAGAAACATGTTTACTTGGAAACATTATCAATGAGCTTGATTCTCTTGTTGGTTCGTTTTTAGAGAATGGAAGTCGTCTGGATCTACTGGGTGACCTTAAACTCCCTCAGACAACTTTATTATCTTTAAAATGATTTGTTGTGGGCACTGCCACTAATACTCTCTGCAAAACCTCTCATTTCCAAGATAGCAAAACCAATGTCACCAGGCACTGGCTAACTGACAATCTGTGGTCTCATAGATCAAATACTGGCACTGAGAAACTAAATAGAATCTAGCTCACCAACAGATCTAGTTGAGTATAGAGTAGAGATGCACCGATCGATCAGCAAGTGACCGGAATCAGCCAGTTTTCAGATCGTTAATCAGCTGATCAATCTCATATAAATAATTTTGTACCGCTCGTAGAGTTACACCTGCGCTCCTCACCACAAACACAATGGCATATGAAAACACACTGCTTTCACTAACATTAATTCACAATTCAATTTTGCTTTAAATACAGTTCTAGCTTTAAACTGTGTGTTTGTGTACCATGTTGTACTTCTGGTCTGTGTCACACATCCTATTAGAATGAATATATGAATGTTCTTTGCCAGACAATCCCAAATCACTTTACGCTAATTCTACACTTTCACTACAATCTGTGGTCATGTGATGCAAAAAGGTGTGCTCCTGTTACAGGAAGAAGGTTTTGTATCTCAGACAAGTCTCTCCACTGTTTGTGGAGGCAAAATACTTGTCAAATGTATTTATCAAGAGTGATAAAACTATATATAAACTATCTATCTATCTATCTATCTATCTAGATAGATAGATAGATAGATAGATAGATAGATAGATAGATAGATAGATAGATAGATATATATAAACAAGTATCTGTGTAATTGGAGTAAGTCATACTAGAGACGACATATTTATTAGTTCATATGAATGAATGCAGTCTCTGCCGTTTTGTAGGTGCGGAAGACGTTCTTCACTTTGGCCTTCTGTGATTTCTGCCGGAAGCTGCTTTTCCAGGGCTTTCGCTGCCAGACATGTGGTTACAAGTTCCACCAGCGGTGCAGCACCGAGGTGCCGCTTATGTGTGTCAACTATGACCAGCTAGAGTGAGTAAGAATTAGGATTCATTCATGTAGTTGGGGAAAATAGAATGTACTGTACAGTTAGTGACCACATTACATTCTATGAAACGGGACATGGATGTTGACCAAATGAACATTGGCTGGACATTCATTCATGTCGTCGTCCACGCATACTTTCATCCTGAACAGTACACATACAATACAGTACTGATATTGGGCACTGCTGATGGGCACATTGGATTCAAAGTTTTGTGCATACTGCATACTCGATTACGGAACAAGTATACTGCTTTACTCGACCAAATCTAGTACATACTGTTGCAGTATGCCGTTTTGAAAACAGCCATAGTCCTTTTCTTCTACTGTAATGTCAGTATAAAGGGTCAATTCACAAGAAAACTGTGTGTATACGTTACAGACATATATAGTCCGAGATACCGCTGAAAACACTAGTGTAACTCTGCCATATACACAGCATCTCTAATACCACTGCATTTTCAATTTCAAATGCACAATAATTATAATGTAATTAATCAATGTACTTTTAAGGACCCTGATACTTTTTGTTTGACAGAAGCCAAAAATGCATTGTTAGACAGTTTTAGAACACCAAAGAACAATCAGGTGAAACCGAGACTCAACAAGTGAATGTGAACAAGTTTATACTATTGTGGGTTAGAGAGACATGCAGATAGAGGGGGACAAAAAAAGGAGTACTACTTACAGTAGGATAGGAATGTACATTTACATTATGGTAATTAGCAGATGCCCTTATCCAGAGCGACTTACAACTAATAATATTCATACAGTCTTGCAATTCAAGCAGTGGTGGGTTAAGGATCTTGTTTAAGGACCCAATTGTGGCAGCTTGGCAGAGGTGGTATTTGAACCCAGGACCATCAGGTGCCGAGTCCAGCATCTTAACTGCTAGGCTACCGCAAAACTTCGCCATTTATGACATGTTACAAATGAGTGGGGGAAAGTCAAAAGTAACTTGACTTTCTAGTCAAAACGTGAGTTGGGGGAACAAGTGACCTCTAAGTTTGTTGCATTTAAACACACACACACATACACACACACATACACACACACATACACACACACATACACACACACATACACATACACATACA
>JAUZST010008831.1:0-13333 GCA_034779995.1 Parotocinclus haroldoi
AAGTAGTATTAATAATGGCATAGCATAATATATAGACATAGATAATTAAATAACATTGTAAACACATACCTTATAACAAACAACATGCATTCCTTTTTGCTAATCTAACTGAAGTTCAGAATTAGCCTTTCATCACAGTTTTATTGAAATGTCAACTTAGTATAAATATTACATTTAAGGTGTTCTTGAGTGCAGACAGATAGCGCCAGATTTGGTGTAAGAAACCTTAGACAGCCTTAAAGATTTTTTGCCCTACCTACATGTTTTCTTAAGTCATTCTGGCTCCCTTGTCACCTGAGGGTGGAGAACAATTAATGCAAAGCATCAACCTTCACTTGAATATTTCCCCTTCGTCTTATCATTCATCTAAAACAGATCTTGGTTCAGTCCGGCCCTGCAGCCCCAACAGCACTTCAGAGGTCAAAGGTGAACACGTTCACTGAAATATGAGACTAATCGGCGACTTTGTAATGTAATTCTATAAGCCCATTCCTTTGCACTGGTCTCTCTGGATAACCAAACACTGACTGCATAATGCATTTCTCACTATTTATGCAAGCAAGAGTAAATACACACATGCTAGTAGAAATAGGGATGCTTTAACCGTTTGTGTGTCTTGCTGTCATGAATCCAAATGGCTTGAATATTGTGAAGGAAGAGCCAGCAAATCAGGTTCGTCTTGCAACAAATGTTCCTCAGTCAGAACATATCCCATTTCTGGACATGGTTAATTTCATGTTAATGGAACCAAAATGTAGTGGGAAGTTCAGAGATGCAAACAAAGAGAAATACCACAACATGAGAAAAGCTACTAAAGGATATCAGGATAATGTGAACGAGTTATAAAAGTTATAAAGAATTAACTGTATCGTTGAAATGATACATTTGCCAGTGATCCAAGCGTAAATCAGTATGTGACTTCCTGAATTAATTTCCTTACCCCAATAGCACATGCCAAAGTCTGACCCTTTCATGCATGTACTTTTACAAAGAATTTTAGGTGTAACCTGAAAGGGGTTGAAAAATCATTTAACATCCTGGGAAAACTGCAAAGCAATCCACTGGAATGAAACCTAAAATGATTGTCCAAAAATTAATTGGAAGAGCGCTTGTTTAAAAAAGATGCTATTGAATTTTTATGCCAGTTATCAATAAATTCAAATTATTATATGTGGTATATGTAGAAGATATGAGCAGAGAATACACACCAGTGTAAACACAATTTTAAACAAATGACTCATCTGCTATGCCTCGGCTTACATATAATGGGCCTCTTATGATGTATATGTATTTTAATAAACTGTTTTATAGCTGCAGATTTGACTGAAGTCCCCAAATTACCAGTGTATCTTTGCTGGTGACTTTGGGACTTTTCCTCAGTCAAATTTGAAATTTGATAACCTTATGCCATTGATGCGATCAATATGTATGTGTAGTGATTTATTAGTAGTTAAAATGGGTGAAGTGAAGTGGCTACATCAGCGACACCAAGTTTAGCAAATAATGGTATCTAGTTATTTTCAATAACTGGTGACAATGAACAAATACAAACATAACAAAAGACTTACAAGTAATCTCTTCTTCCAGCTCCAATTACAATATTATTATTGCATATTACAATAAAACACTGGTTATCCTACCTTTTACATTCAACACAATGATCATTCAGGGATTAAACTAAAATAGACACTTGCCAGCTTAAAGTCATTTAAGTTACTTGTTTCTGACCTTTATTATTTTCCTTTTTTCATCAGTAATGTTGAACGTCAGCCAATGTCTGTTGTGTACGAGCATGTACTGGTTTAACAAGTTAGGTTTAACAAGCTCAGTTCACTGGTGTCACAAAGACAAGCACCATTTTGCACTGCTAAGCTACTACTGTAGGATACTTGCAGCAAATGTGCTGGCAATGAAATCCTCTAAAAGTAGTTGTTAATTTGTTTTGATATTTATTGCAATAGTTACTGAATTTGCCAGGGTCAGGGAAGAATAACTTTAAAATCCACCACTTTGTAATTTTGCCCGTTTTCATTCTTTCTATGATAACCTTTGACGCAGATAACATGAGAAAATTTCAGGCTATTTCCTGTATGCAGTTTTGCTGATCATACCTCATATTTACCACCTAAATCTGCTGCTGTTTGCATTTTAACTTCCAACTTTGTTACGCACATATTTTGTATACAGGGTGAAAACAACATACCGGGTTTAGTTAATTTACACAGTGTTTTTAGAATAAAAATGTTGCAATGCTTTTTTTACCCTAAAAAAAAGACCCACAATAAGCAAGTCTGTGTCATGGAAAAAAACCCTACCATGCATAAGGAAGTACAGTGCTCACAAAAATTTGGGAATATTTTAAAATGAATACAAAGAGGATCCCACAACAACTCCTGGACAATCTGATCGTGTCCATGCCCCATCGCTGTCAGTGTGTTTTGGCAGTCTTGGGTGACATACACCCTACTGAACAATCAATATGTGTTCACTAAAAGATTATGTCACTTGCTACTTAATAACGATAATTGAGTTTGCATGTCATTTGCGTAATTGAACGACTTTCTTTGACTTTTCATTTGCTTTTCTGTGGATCTTGTTTAATGAAATGCTTCGTTTTCTTAATTGCTGTAACATAACGTGCAGAAGCAGAGACAAATACAGCTTCGGCAAAGCAGGTTTCATAAGGATGGCAGGCAAAGATCAAAAACGTGAACACTTAACGAGAAAATCGATACACAGTCCAAAGGGCAAAGCTAAAGACATAGTCAAAGGTCAGAAAAAACAGTCGAACAACATGGTATGGCCAGAAAAAATCACAATGGATCTCCTTGTTGGCTTAATTTATACAATAATCTGTCTGTATGTTTTCTCAGTCATCTAGGTCATGATAGACTTGAATGTCTGAGTTGAAAACAACCGGACTTCTTCTTGGATCTTTGAAAGGCTTAGTCATCTCTGTGACTAGAACTGAAGTCTCAGACTGAAGAAACCTTTCAAATAAATGTTCTTGGTTCAAGAACCAAGTTGTCATCAAATCAAACACTCAATCCCACTCTATGAGTAGAAAGAAGACATATCTGGATTTACTTAGTTCATCGAGTTAGATGTTGTATGGTAGGAGAGAGACTTTGATATGTATATAAACTATAGCCTAAAGTATGTAAACACTTAATTGTACTGAAGAATTTGATGTGCTTACTTAGGGCCCTGACCTTCACTGAAGAACCTTTGAGATGAATTGGAGTGCTAATTCGTCAACATCGTTGCCTGACCTCACAGTCATTCTCCAAAATCTGAAGGCAAAGCATTCACAATAGTGTGAAGGCTGTTGTCTATTAAAAAGGGTCAAAACCCCATACAAATTCCCATGTGTTTAAATATAATTTTTATATTTATAAAATCATACTCAGTCCCACACTGTACTGCAAGACTTTGATTAATGAAAAGTATGATTTCCTATTCCACCACTCAATAATAATAAGCCATGTAGCTGTTGTACTAAAGCTTATCTTGATTAATGCTTACTTTGGCTCAGATTGAAGGATGTTTCTTCAACACGATTCGCTTATGGCAATCATCACAGATTAAGGTTGAGCAACTGCTACAAATGCCTGTGTTTCATCAGTTCAGCATGGAGAACAAAGTTTATACATCCAGTCTTTCCAATCAAAGCTGTGTTGTAAAGGCAGAAAACCTTTGGAAGTATGTGTCATCTTAAACAACATCTACAGCATCACAAATCCGGTCAAGCATAAGGGAGTGATGAATATAGTTCTAATATGCATGCCCTAGTGCAAGCTGGGAATGCAGTAATAGTCCTGTTGGCTAAGATTCTACAGCTCGCTTCCAGTGCTATTAAAAGAGAGCCAGTTATAACACATTGTTTTAACCAAAAATAAAACAACATAAATTAGAGTACATACTATGACACATCAAGTCCATCCTGTATTTTATTGTGCTAACCTTCAGTAACCCCCAGCAGGTGGTGAAAGATCTAAAGTCACCCATTCTGAACAACTTTATCAATTATCAAAACTCATAATCATCCTGATCGTCTACGCTTTTTAAATATTTCTTCCCCATACAAATCTTTCATTAAAATATAAGTTACTTACTTCAGTAAGCACATTCCTAGAACTACTCACAAAGCTATTCAAGTACATTATTACAACTGTCACATATTTTTACATTTGATTTCTTGTTAGTATGATGTGCGTAACAGAAAAAAAATATAGGTGAATGTTTTTTGTTTTAATTTTGTTGGAATTTGTTTTAATCTTTTTAGGAGATGTCTGTTAAACATACAGTATTATCATTTCACTTTAGGTTATTCAAAACACAAATGAAACAGGAGCACACAACTGACAACTCTTCGGAATGAGAAACTATTGCATCACAACAAAAATATTTAAAAGAACAACACAATGATGGATATGGATAATTTTAGAATATGTTCTTATACTTAAACCTTTGAACCATTCGTTAATCTATGGTCACACCATTTTTTCAGTGAAAATAAATAGCAAATTGTCACACCCACGGGCGGTTCCAGCGACCAGCACACTCCATCACCTGAATTTTCGCCTTTTGCCTGATCCCTGGCTCTCTGTTTGCCTGTGCCGTGTTTTCGACTCTTGGACCGTTTTTGACCCTGATTTTTGCCTGCCGTTGATCATTAAAGTTCTGCCTGCAACTGTAAATGAAATTGTCTGTAATATTGACTTTTGACACAGTCAAATATCAGGACAACTGGATATCTGAATGTCTGATCCTTTGCATTTTATTACATTCTATTACTTTAAACTGAGAAAATACCAGCTTTAACAATGTGCATGAGTATGAATTTTCAACACATTTTATCATTGTTATTAATATTATTTATTACAAGGATGCACAAAACTTATTAGTTTATAGTCATAACACAGCTTTATACAAGGAGCAAAATGTGTATAAACATAATTACTTTGCGTCTTCACCATACTGCAATACAACCCCCCATAAGTCAAGCAAACTATTTAGCAACCTTCTCTCCTCTTCTCAGCGGTGGTTCATGCATTTACCAAAACCTCTAATAATAATCGATGGCAGATGGATGGCAGGCTGTTAATATATTACACTGCCATTCTGCTCATAAATAGTTTGTCACAGTCTTTCCAGCATGGAAAACATGGCCAGTTTAGTTGCGACCGTTTCAAATTGATACTACGGCATGAATTTGCAAAAATTTGCACAGTACATCAAGAAAACAGCTGAACAGTGTTCCACTGCAATTTATCAATAATGATGGATAAGGCTTATTTTCCATGCTGTCCCTTTTTGCAGTTGCTTAAATGGCAAAAAGAAATCTATTTGCTGGTGTTGCTGTTTTACATTTTGCAGTCAGTGTGCAGCAATGGGAATATATTGCGACATGGCCTCTCATGGTCACACACACACACCCCGACACACACGTCATGCTCAGGTGCTATGTTCAGCTTATTTTAGAAGGCGCATTCAGAGCTAAAGACTGACATGACAGAGTCTTACATGAAGAGAATAAAATAGTCATTTAATTCCTTATTTTCCTACACATTTCTCAGTTTCGAAGATATCTAATTAGGGCGTTTTACTCCATTAACTGTTACTGCCATCTATACCACCACTAAAAGAACGTCAGCCTTTTCACCAACAGTCAACCACAACTTTTTCACCTCAGCTGTCGGATATTATGTGGAGTTACTATTTAGGCATGGACCTGACCATACAATTCATTTTAATCCCTTATATCTGTTCTAAATTGATTTAATATGGTAGCAAGAAAATTCAGCAGGATGAATAAACACAAAAACTTAACCAGCAAAACATGCACTGCATAAGACTCTATAATCAACAACATATCATTACTGAACTAATCTTTAATTTGCAATATTGTTTCACAGGGAACGTATCAGGGAGGGGGTGAGATTTAAGATTTGAGCCTCCTTCAGTATAGACAGACAAATACTTATATTTTCTAACCCAACAACTGCTTTCTAAATCTCTCTTATAACAAGTAAACTTCTTAAGCCATTGCTGTCTCTATATTTGTGGTAAGATTGTGATTGTGATTGATGTGAGATTCTAGTGAAAAAAAAAAAAACATAAAACAGGAACATATGTACATAATGTCAGATGTTTCTGAGTTTGAATGACTGGCCTTCTCACATATATCATTAAGAACTGAACCTTCATCAGTGTACTTTTCATGCCAATCGTTCTGCAGAAAGGGCCCTATCAAATGCTCTCCACTTAATCATTTCACACATGGAAAAATGTGCAAGAATTCAGTTCACAGACCACCTTAAATACTAAAAGCCCCCAAAACTTAGTTGCCAAACTTGTCAGCCTAGAACTAAATGTCTCTCTTCGTAAATGGATCCTGGATTGCCTGAAATAAAACAGGCCTGAAAAAGTAAGAATTGTAGACCTGAAATGTTCCAATATTATACTAGGCATTATTGCTATTGAGTTGTGTGCTTAATTCTCTGTTATTCAGTCTGTATACCTATGGCTGTGTCCCCTCACATGCAGGTAACTCTTTCATCTATTTTTCAGATGATACAACTGTGATTGGTCTGTTAATCTAAACCCAAAAGATGATGCGTCATCCTACAGGAGGGAGTCTGAAAAGCTAACAGCATGGTGTGACGGCAAACACTTAATCCTCAATGTTAATATGACTGAACAGCTTATAATTGACTTTAGGAAACAAAGCAAAGTACACATCCTAATTCACATAGAGTACACAGAGTAGAGGTCATACAAGTGAAGCTTAAGGTTTATTGGAGTTCACATCTCAGATGACATTACATGGACTGCTCAGTGGACCCCCACTTTTTATTAACAATACCATATACTCCTTAAATAAACTTTTAAAAAGCAAATTTTACAGTTTTAAAGTTTAAAACACATTGTTGTAAACCTCTACAGAACTACAATAGAGTGCATCCTTACTTTCAGAATCAATAATATGGCATGGTAAATGAAAATGCAAACCATTAGTGATCCCTGCATCCCTGTAATCAAAACCGCTGAGATCATCATTGGTATCACAGTTGTAGACATCAAAAGCACTGAAGAGAGGAAAGCTCTGACAAGAACCCAAATGACAACATTCACCGTTTCTACTGACTCCTGCATCTCAAATTATTTTAATTCTCTAAGTTCTCTCTAGTTGATCATCAGAAGAACACCTTATGCCTGATAATGTCCATATGTAAAATTATTAATAATTAGTTTGTTTTCTTATTTTTAACATCACTTTAGGCATCATGGGTTATTCATGACAGGAACAAGGCTAAATCAATACTACTCAGTCAGTTTTTACATGTCCACATCCTTATTTTTCATTTTAATTATGTTTTTCCATTGACAAATTGTTAGTATTATTTTCTGACCAATGTATTATCTGTATTAAGATCAGTATTTTCATATCATGGTAACCCATTACTTTTGAAGGAGCATACAGGCCCTGGACAGCTAGTGATCACTGAAGGAATGCATCCTTATGTTAACCTTGAACAGAAGACACCACAACTTCTGACACCAGCAATAAAGGCATCCTAAGGTGACCTTAGTTATTATGAGGATGCTGAATAATTTTGGGTTTTAGATAATACTCAGAGACCTGTTGTCAGTATTGTATCAACATCCTACTGAAAGTATGATATGTTCTTCTTCCCCTTTATATACTTGTGATATGTGCACATGTAATGAATTCAGCATTTAAATGAACAAAAGGGGTCAATCAAATTGAATGGACGTCACTGTGTCAGTGTTTGTGCTTCTGTTTTATTAGCACAAGAGCATGCAAAATATAGAGGTATTTCGTTTTGTATTGCATTCTCTCACACATTGTACCTTGCCAGTTCTCTATTTCAAACATTTTGAGGCTCATCACACTCAACAAAGCCAGTGTATGTTTTTTGTATACAAAACAAGACCCAATTTTCCTGTAACTGTGGAAAGCATGATGTGCATATAAATAAATAGTGATTGTGCATAATTTTCACATAATATTGCATAGTTTAAACATATTTTAGGCCTTTACATGTAACATAAAAGAGAGAACAATGATGAACTGATTGTAGAGCTTTTACATTTCTACTTTCATTCTTTGGTCCACACCTGCATTTCTACATTTGTCCTCAATTGGGTATTGTTCACCAGCATGTGGCATTTGGCAAGAAAAATACAGACCACCTACTGTTCACCTGGAAATCTGTGTGAGCAGTGCAAAAGAAAATCAGAAAATGTACCATAAGATGTTTAATAGAGAAAGGGCTTCCAGCCAAATGAAATTATAGTGGGAGGCTTTGTTTCTGTCTGTCTAAGCTTGGTATTGTGCACTGTACCCTGTAATTAAATAGGGGAGGCATGTGTTGGTATAGCACACCAAAGATCTACCTTAAATTCCACATGTACCATCTAAAAGGGAGTCATTTAAGTACTTGAGTCAAAGGAAGAAGTAAAAAGAAAACACTGAACCTTTGAAGCTGACACTAAAGTGTTACATATGGTGTTGTGAACTGTCTCAACTCTTAATGAAAGAGGCCAAAATGGAGAAAATTAGCCCAGATCAAAAATAAGATCAGAATTGGTTGCTCAAGTGGTTGAGTATGTCTGACTGTCAGACTTTCTGAAATAACTAAACAGTTTTGTGATGTATCTGCAGGTGGTGGTGTTGTCAGAATTGAACCAGTGTGTGTCTTACTCAGGTCTGATTCAGTGTTTTTTGTCTCCTTTATGCATTCAAATGTTTACATTCTCAGCTATGGTTAAAGTGTCAAAAGCATTCATCATACTATCAGGTTTTCACATTTACAGATTTCTTTTGAACCATCATCACGTTGTTCAAGTTATTTCTCTCTCACCATGTATGTTTGTGTACTAAGATGCGGGCGCATTGAAAATGCTTTTGTGAAACGAAGAGAACAGTGTCATTGTACCACATAAAACATAATGCACACACATCTACACCTCAGTACAGTCAGCCAGAGCACATGAAGCATGCAAATGAAAAATGTTCCACGGATGTCTCATCAGCATAAGCATGAAAGTGCACACATCCATGCACTCATGCGCAGCCATCATTGTATGGCACTGATTAACCACACCCCATTTTAAAACTTAGTAAAAATTTACAATTAAATTTACAATTAGTTTTGATACAAGCTACTTTTTTTAAACTTTTTTTTACAGTCATTAGCCACCATCCAATAAAATTCACAAAATTGGCCCTTGAAATATTATATAGGGAAAAACAATAAAAACACTTTTTGACCAGTTTTGGTGGTCCACAGCTGCCTGTTCTTAGCTTACAGGAGTGGCACCCAGTGTGTCAAGAAATGGATTCCACAGCTGGAACGAGTTACTTAAATTGCTGTTGCCTTTCTATCATCTCAAACCAGTATGGCCATTCTCCTCTGACCTCTTGCTCATGCAACATGAACATTTCCTCCATTGAACTCACTGGATGATATCTGTTTAGGGACCATTCTCTGTAAACCCTAAAGATGTCTTTTTGCCAAAATCAAAGTAGCAGTTTCTAAAATACTCAGATCACCCCATTTAGCACTTTCAGGCATGACACATTCAAAGCCACTTAAGTCACACTTAATTCCCACTTGAGTCACAATTCCCATTTTGCTGCTGAGTTTAAACTTTTATAAGTTGTCTTGACCATATGTGTGTGAGACCATGTCTACATGCCTAAACATGAGCTAATCTTGTATCCAGTCTAGAAGCAGCCTAACAGGGAAGTATATTTTTTTCTGTACTGTTGTAATCACTTCCATTTAATTAAAGCATTATCCCCACCACAGGGCAGTATTCCAACATGATAACAACAACAAGGGTAAAGGTTAAGCATTCTTTCACAATTAAACATTATTGAGCATCCATGGAGGAACGCAAGCTCTCTAACAACCGTCAACTCTGTGATGTTGTCACTCCATGCAGAAGAAAGTTAAGGGAGTCCTGAAAAAGAATGGCAGACACTTAAAATATTAACACTTTGGGCACAATTTGGCTAATTTCACTTAACATGTGCTTACTTTTTTAACCTAAAAAGGCTAAGACATGACAAAGCGTGTCATGCTTACAAATATTACAATAAATATTGGAAAAAAGTAGAAAAGAGTAATAAGGAGCAGCAAATCCAACACTAAAGCACACTGTTACACTACTACTAAAACAATACATCTAATGGTGGCCTAAGACTGCATTGTACTGTGTCTATATGTGACACCATTGGTGAAATGTATGTAATGTTTTGTATAGTGTTTTTCATTATAAATTATATATTCAGCATCACAGTCTGGAAGAAAAGTTGAATTTTTGTTAAAAAATACATTTCAGAATAATTAATATCTGACATTTGCTGCAATAGCATGCACACAAAAATATTTTTCACAAAAAGTATTCTTTTTTATCTCAGCATGATTTTATAATTAACAATACTTAATTGAGCATACCGATTGTTTAAAGTACTCTGACTTTAAATGCCTCCATAAATGCCATTTGGGATTTATTTCAGGTGACAGTGGAGGGAAGTTCATGACATTATCATCTATGGTCTTCAATTAGTTGTTGCAAAGCATTAAAGTGTTATTTGGAGCATTTTTTTAATTCAGTATTTCTTCATTAATATCTAAACAAGCTTTTTGTGAGAATTTTAGTCCCCAATGTATATGTGGTACTTCACCTGTTTGTACTGTATGCTCGCGTGTTTTTACTTTTACTGTTTCAACTCTCTTTGAAGCATGATAGTTTAACTATAGTTAGTTAGAAAATTATAAATAATATAGCAAATTTCTTCACTAAATAATTTATGGTGTCTGCTTTTGTAAATGGTATTAAGGATTTAGCATCATTCCAACCAGTGTTCACATTCACTTCCAATTAGCAGAGTGTTCAGCCTCTGTCATTCCAAGTGCTCTGAGGTTAGCGATAGCCTTCCTAGAGCATATGGATAACCTCCGCATAAATCACAGCTGCAAACTATTTAAGGGTCAAGTGTCAGCCCCTGCCGTCTGCCTCTGGACAGGTGTAGAGTGACTGACAATTGGGTATTGTTTATTTCACATTGTTCATGCAGAAAAATGGATACTAGCAGGTCATTAGCTGATTGGAACTGCCCTTGCAGCACAGTAGGGGCAAAATGTGGGAAGGTCAATATAACGTTAAAACAAGATTTTAATGATGAAAGAACAGTTCTGTTATTTAAATGGGGAAGTCACCTTGAGGTCGTCATCACTGTCCATAATCTTGCCTTACTCTGAAGCCACCGAGCTCTAAGTGCTGGGCGTGGGGTTTAAATAAAAGATCTTAATTCCAGATATTTCACTCTTCCTAGTTATATAACCTCTGTAATTAAGCCGAGTCTCTAACTACACCCAACTGCACTTGTCTGTCTTTAGATCAGTTCAATTCTAGCTTTCGTATTTTTTTTTCCAGAGACCATATTCAAGCCTATGAGGGAAATTCCCAAACAGACCATGAACTATTTCGTAGTCTCTAAATGACTTGTCATAACTCCAGATTTTTCAGGGTGGGCTGACCTTTTGCTCTCCCTCCCACTTATTTCTCACCATCCTTGCTGTCCCATTGTTCTCTGTGGGCAGTAGAAAAACTTACCTCTTCCTGTGCCTTACTTGCTGAATGCTTTATAGTCTGTTTTGTCCAAGATGTAGGAAGCACCTTTATTTTTTCCACACTGGTTGATGCAAGATCAAATCTATACATATTATGATTTTAGTTATGGATTAGAAGTAACCAAGAGAGGCCTTGTTCCAATGCCATTTACGAATTCTAAGATCTGGTACAAATAAATTCAACACTGGTGCACCTTCACATATAACTATTTCATTGCCAAGCAGTAGCTGCTGTAGTGATTGTTTACATCAAAACAGAAAAGGGGCCAGCTACAATTTCTCTAGGACTGCAAGGGAAGTTCAGCTTCCCCAAACATTAAATGGTCAAATATGTACTGTTGTGTTTGCATTTCATTGACTACAAATGTGTTAGAACATGTTCATCTCAAAAACGAATTTGTTCAGAATCAGCTACTTATTACAAATCAAATACATTATTGTTATAGCATCAATGCCATAGATTTCAAGTAAAGTCGAATGAGAAACTGGATCCTATTTGTTGGTATTTGCTTGGCAAAATTACTTGACAATTTCCATTGTTCATTTTTTACTCTGTAAATAAAACACACTCGTAGTATTTCCTTGTTTTAGTTCAACATAATTTCAACATTTCCGTTTTCGAGTTTAATATCATTTTATTAGTTTGTTGTTGGACAGTACAATGTTTCAGCTGTACTAACTGTTATTGTCATTGAAACTACAGCTGCAGGTGTAGGCAGATTCTTCTCAAAAGGCTTTTCTCAAAATATTAAGTCTTACACCCGCTACCTCACCTGGCCATCAAGAGGAAACTGTCTTTGGAAAAGATGCCTACTTGGAACGATAGAGTCACAGACCCTTGAAAAGAAATGGAGGGCAGGTTTACGCACAAATAAACTGCCAAATTTTATGATGTAATGCTTCTCCTCTTTGAAATAATAACAGACACAACAGAAAAGGAAAATATTCAGGCATCCAGTTGGAAGTGGGGTTCTACTAGATTAAATGATATATTACTGTTCTACAGTTGTCTTTTTATGCATTTTATATTTTTAAAAAATGCCAGGCTCAAACTCTAATAATTAAGCATGTATGAATATATTTAGTAAAGTTAAAATACAAATTACTAATTACTAATCCAAAATTAATTCTCAAACCTCCAGCAAACCACAATTACATGTAAAGTCAAGGTTGATTTGCTACCTGAATATCACAAGGAGATACAAACTACAAGTTTCTAGTTTCACTATAACTTGGCCAGTAAGACCATCCAGCATAGCTAATTACAACTAGTTACGTGTCAAATAGCCATAAAAGGCTAACATTGTTTAAAAATATGAATATCATGTAAGTGGGTAGATTAATGTTCAGCACCTGTTTAAATCATTTGGTTTTCCTTGGATAAAAGCTGAAAACACATGTTCTAGGACAGGCAATTCTAGACATATATAAAGAGGATTTCCCAAGATTGTCATTATAGCCGCCTTCTCTCTGTTTCCTCACACCACTAAGCTCAAGGCCTTATCTGTGCAGAAATCACAACATCTGTGTGTGGTCAGAGATAAAAAAAAACACTGGCTTATTGAGGACAAGTGGTTTAAGACATTCATCAGTGTGTGTGTGTGTGTGTGTGTGTGTGTGTGTGTGTGTGTGTGTGTGTGTGTGTGTGTGTGTGTGTGTGT
>JAUZST010008832.1:0-13333 GCA_034779995.1 Parotocinclus haroldoi
AAGCTGCCACAGTTGGGTCCTTGAGCAAGACCATTAACCCACAATTGCTTTAAAAAAAAAAAAAAGGAAGACTGTATTAATTGTAAGTCGCTCTGGATAAGCGCGTCTGCTAAAAGCTGGAAAATGTAAATGAGTGGTCAGTCTCTTCTGGTACGTTGTTGTATCTGGTGTGAACTTTAACACAAAGACTATTTGCACAATTTTTGCTTATGTGACTCAAGAAGCACGACTAGATCTGGTAATGCATACCAACTGAGAAATAAAAGCCAATCTACGAGAGAAATACTGACGGAAGAGACTTAACATCATTTTAAAGATGCATTATTGGGCATAAATGTTGGACACCCCTAAATTGGAGGATAACAACACAAACTGAGCAACAACAGTTGAGCTAACGTCTCTGACAGGTGAGCTTCTCTGCTGACAGGTGAAGCAATGTGGTAGACATGTTTAATAGAGAGCAAGGTGAGTGAGTGAGTACAGTGACTAAAACTCCACCTGCACTATTGAGTCTGACCAAATCATACCAGAACAAAGTGCAGTAGCATAACACACCACCACCACCACCACCACATCAATGTTACTGCAGTACTGGGAATGATCCACCACCCAAATAGTACCTAAACTGTGGTGGACCAGTGGGGCCATTAAGGCAGCATAGTAATGGGGACTACGGTCTGTAATTGCTAACTAAAGTGCATCTTTATGGTACCTAATGGCATGATTGGTAAGTGTACATTAAAATAATAATATGTCATAGCTATTGTTTTCTCACAAACACAATCCCACAAGCAGACAGTCAGGAGTGTGTGCTATTTCTAAAAAACCTATTTATATTTCTACCAGAAAAGGTTACAGCTAAGCCTTAAGTTTCTTATCTGTGAAGCAAAACACGAAACAGACCAAGATTGTTTTGTTTTCACAAGGAATGAATCGAGTAGACCACAAAACAAACCACAAACCATTATCAGAACGCTTCTGAAAGGGATCTGAGGTTCATTTGTGCGTTCCTTTAACAGGGTCAGAGTCGTTTGATGTGTTCACATTTACCAAAAAAAGCCATGATATGATTCAGCAATCTGGACTGACCCAAGAGTGATCCATGGCTGAGGTGTTATGGTGTACGAAGCATCTCAAATATTACCAGAAGACTTATATATGAACAATATTATTATTAGCTTTACAGCATAAAATCAGCTGTATTGTAGCCACTGGATAAAACAACCAAAATCATTTAGATTTCTTCATTCCTTAATCACATATATAGTTAAACAGACTTACTGAATGCACATGAACGTTGTAGTTGACCTCATCCACAAGGGAAATGGAGTTACTGGTAGGGTTGCCATACTCATCTCGAGGTTCAATCTGCAGTGTGTGTGCTTGACAGTATGTCAGCACCAGAGTGGAGAAGTGGTATGCGATCTTTGTTTTGGATGGCACCACCGTCCCTGTGACAAACACACCACGAGACGTTTCACTTATAGCAAACATTGCAATCAATAACAAGAACGGAAAGAAGACTGGTATCACATACAGACAACAAAACCATATCAATCAACATGACAGACAGCAGAATGTTTTTAAACATCACTGATATAATCCAAATAGAGTTGATGTCAAAACTGGTTTTAACACTTCAATAAACAAAGTTCATAAACACAGCTGACTAACAAGAAGGATGTCTCTGTAAACGTTGTAGAAAGAATCCAAACACTAAGATTAGAATGAATAATACAGATGAATGCTTGTATGTGAGGGGAAACCACCAGCTGTCATAAAAGCAAAAAAATAAACCATGATGATATACACTCCTGGGCAAAGAACAATTGGGTCGAACCTAAAATTGCAAGAATGTTAAGCTTTTAATGGTCCAAACAACAAACAAAACAAATCATTGGTCTGAAAACTGGCAAGAACAAAGGCTCATCACTAATCGTTGCTGCAGTGAACTGTTGAGGGGAGTCGAAACAGGAAAACCACATACATAAAGGTCAAATTATGAAGATATTTAAATGTTTGACATAAAAATATGAAACGCAAACATGTCTAGGAATTCCTAGACAGCTTCCAAAATATCTTAATTTTTTCTTAAAAGATTAGGCATTAATTGGTAATCTGCCACACCTGATGCAGGTCATGACAAGCCTAAAAACAGGACTGGCAGATGTCTACAATTAAAAGATCTGCAATATACAGTCTTATAAGTCTCAAGGTGAAGGACTAAAAAAATCTACCCCAAAAAAAGTCATATAAGGGGTGTTGTCAGAAACCGCAGAGATGGTTGTTATCATGTCAACTATTCTGAAATTTACAAGACCCTAAAGGCACAGCAAATCCCCATCTCACTATCAGCTATTAAGAGATTAAGTCAATTGAAACAACTGGTGACGGTGAAAGAAAGAAAGGATTTGGAGAGCACAAAGCCTCCAAAGCAGAGACGATCATCTGCTAAAATTCAGAAACTGTCAGCAAAGTTCAAGACCTCAAAACATTATTTCAATAACAATAACAAGTGAACTATCTAATACAGGAATTGTGTGTAGAAGATATGTTAAAAAAGCCACTGCTGCCTAAGATGTGTCTTTGAATATCTGGCAGGTCAATAAATATGGAGAACATGAGGTGGGGAGCCTTTTCAACTGCTGTCACAAGTGAACTCCTTCAGTGTGAAATGCTTTGGAGTATAGGAAATATATAGGATATATCCTATACTAAAGTTCTTTAATTAAATTGTTTAATTCACGTTAAATTACTAAGCAATTATTTGTTCTTGAGATCATTCACCACTGCATGAGATCAACAGCACTGCATGCTTGAATACTTGACATTTTATGTCCTGACACTCTCTTTTTTTGTAAGTAGAAAACAGCATAAAACAAATCTTGCTCACTGCTCTTATTTTTTACTTATTTTTACACCATGACAAGTAGATTCAAACATAAAATGAATGCAACTGTAACACACATCTAGAACTTTAAATGCAATTTTTCAGTACTGACATGCCTAATAATTATTATCAGAGTACACTTTACCTGGCTGAAATATCTTATAATAGGGGCTGTAGGCTACATTGAGGCCACCCAGTTTAACAGCCACCTCGTAGCGGCCGGCTTTGCGCACAGTGAAGGTCACTTTCACCACATTGGACTCGGGCTCCTGAAGAACCTCCTGGGTCACGGGAATGTCCAGAGCCAGCTCGATGTGAGTGATGTTCACCCTTAAACCCACAGGACGGTGGGCTGGAAATGGCTGGCCATTCTTATAGAAGAGCTAGGAGGAAAGACAAGCAAGCACACAATTCAATACAAAACATTAACATATTGTTCAAAGGAATGTAATCTGCTGAATAATGTGTAATGTGTAATAATATCTAGCTGAAAGTTTGTAAATACCTCAAAAACCACTCAAATTAGTAGTGAGTTTTACTGAAATGACAGATCAGTAATTAGAATGGGACGTCTACACTCGTTTGGCCATATAGTGCATAAATGGAAGCATCAATCCGATTTACCAATAACTGGCACAACTTACTGACAACACATTATGTGATTTGACTCGATACAAACACAAGCCTAAAGCTTATTGTACACTATCACTACCCCCCAAGCTCCCCCACGAGTTATGGCAGCACCTCCTGGCCAGGTCACACCAGGACATATCTGAGCGAGAGGATGCATGTTGAGGAACCATCCCACTGCCAGCCCCTGTTCTCTGGGATAGGCTCTAGAGCTTTAGGGAGTTTTTCTATCCATGATGAGGATAAAGTGGGATTAAAATGTGGTGGGGGTAAAAAAAAAATCCCAGCAAGTCATTATTACTGCTGCGCCACAGTTTTTCTACACCACTCTCTTTATAATGATATATCTAGACTCTCATAGTGTTTGATTTCATATGGTGCAGATAGAACATTGGCAAAGGTGGTAAGCACAGTCATCGCACAGCTCCAGAGATCCCCGGTTCGATGTCAACCTTGGACTTGGAGTTTGCATATCCTCCCACACTCCAAATACATGCTTTAATCTAACTGGTTGCTCCAAATTTGCCCTGTATGAATATGCCTGACTAGTATCATGTAACCTTGCTCCTGTCATGAGCAGCCATTGATGCTGATGCAACATGAAACAACCATATAGTGCACTACTTAACTTCCTTCATAAGCCTTTTAAGGGTAGCACATGAATAAATGTTGTGAACTACTTCGCTACTGTGTAGCAAAATAAATCTTGACGTCGCACAGTGATAAATTCTACTGTATGATTATTTCTGCAGCTCGAGACTAACCTGTCTTTCTTGTTTGCACTCATGCTTAAAATGCTCCCATCCCCTAAGTTCCAACACCCTTTAAGTGTGCGCACTTAAATAAATGTTTCTGTCATCTACTTGCTCAGAGATGCAGAGTTGAGGTCGTTCCTGAATGACTATTAAGCTAAAACTCAAACTGGGAGTTATTAAGCTAAATTAAGAGGATGCGTAGAATCTTTAGGAGTACAGGTCTGAGTTTTTCGTTCCTCAGCGTCATTATGGTCTAACAGATAATTACTATAGATCATTGAATACTTGTACGATAGGTTTCAACTGTTTGCAGTGTTTGCATGAAAAAAGCTTCTGCCAAAAGACTGAACTTAAAAATATTATGTCTTTTCTAATAACGTAATACTGATTGGTAAAAATTGGAACATTAGCCTAATGGAACTGTACTAATTGGGGTGCAAGATCAGGGTGCTGTACTAACACGCATTCAGGTATGCTACACTTACTCAGCTACTACAGCACATTTCACAATTATGTTAATTCCGCGTGAAATCTCTGCCTGAGCCATCAGATGAGAAATCCGTAAGCACTTTTCATGTGAGACATCAATAACAACATTTTGTTTTGGTTTTAAGTTGTTAACATTAAAATTGGTGTGTCACTGTGTTCCAGTTCTCTAGCAATTTACTTAAAGCGCCTATCAGTGGAAAATTTGACAATGGCTTTTCACATGAAATGGAACTACAATACGTGAGCATGCAGTGCTGAGAATACCTGCACTCGAAAGCTCATAGTCTGGCCCACTTCCTGTGGCTCCTTCCAGTCCCAGGAGACTTTGCAGGAGCGTGGGTCCAGGTAGTTCCCACGCACATAGTCGTAAATGCTGCGGTCACCGCGGCGCCCAGGGTCCTCATTCTGCAGAAAGCTGACCACGCGTCCTGCGAGCTCACATAGGAACTTGATGGTAAAGACGAAAGCGATAATGGAAACGGTTATTCCACCTAAAGAAGAAATGGAAGAAAAAGTCAGACCACCAGTGCATTTTCTCTTCCCCCGCCCCCCACTCTCCTATTGTGAACTGTGTAGTTACAATTACAGACTGTAATCCATCTGCTTCACTACATACTTTGTTGATCCCCTAACATAATGTTCCTTAATGTTCAGGACCCCCACAGATCAGGTACTGTTTGGCTGGATTATTCTTAGTACTGCGCTAACCCTGCTGTAGTGGTAATGGAGTTTTAAAACATTGTTCAATATCTACTTTAATAAAGCCAGTCAGCATATTGTTCCACACTGTAAAATGTAAAGTCAGAGACAGTAGCTCATCTGTAGTTGTACAGTCTGCGTTAGTCGTCCTCTAATCATTCACCAGTGCTCACAGGAAGCTGCCTAAAGGATGGTGGTGGACTATTTTCAGTCAAACAGCGACACTGATGTGGTACAAAACTCCAGCAGCGCTGCTGTATCTCATCCATTCATACACAAGACAGTATCACACCACCGCATCAGTGCCACTGCAGTACTGAGAATGATCTACCACCCTAAAAGTACCTGGTGGTCCTGGCAATTACAAAACATAGGTCACTCATTGTTAAAGGAGACTAATAAAGTATGTAGAGAAACAGATGAACTGCACCTATAAAGTAAGTAGAAACAAGGAGGCCTCAAAAGAGTTCGCCAGGTTAAACTACAGAACAGTGGCTTTAATTTAAAAGGCATGTTGGGCCTAATAAAGTGTTGTTTCATCAATAAATGCGAAGACAGAGAAAAAAAAAACTCACCAATCACGTAAAACATGAGGTCCCTTATCAGAAAACACAGAGCAACAGTACAGCCGAATATCAGCGCTCCAGCTGAAAGATGAAAGCATGCCTTAATGGTTATCTTGCATTACTTCATTCTTCATGCGCTGGCACACTGTACAAGTGAAGTATAAAACAAAGAAGAAAACGCCCTGACGCTGATCTCATTTAGACTATAATTATGAACTCACATTGCCTCTCCTTTTGACAGAATACACTTGTACTGTGTTAGGAAACCTATATATTATAACATCCGCCTTTATGCAGACTGGCTACCTCCACTAGAGTAAGCAAGAATGATACAGCCCGAGTGACAGCACATGATCTCAAGAACACAAACCATCCACACAGGCACACGTATTGCTAGTGTAGTGGTTTCCCTAACATAGTAACACCTTTATAAATGAAAAATTAAAAACAGTGATTCGTAATGCTTTCATATAAAACATCTGCTGTGCTGAAACAGAACTCGACATCATGCATCAGAGTGGCAAATTTACAGGAAAGTAGTGCCAAATACAGCCTCTTTAGCAAGACTGTTTTGAAAAGTTTCAAGTTGACAGTAAAACGGTGCAATAGCTTAGGTTTGAATAAACAGTCAGTGTATTTAAGGTGACTAAAAGCTTAATAACTTGTGACTGTCATACAGGTTTAACAACCATCTGAACTGTGTGTCATCACTTTAGCAACCATGGTCCTTAAGATTATACAAATTACAAAAGGAAACATAAATCTGTCTTTAAATTCCAGACATTGCAGCTGTAATAAAGCTGGTCATCTCAACAGTCCAGCTGACCTTCTGTATTGCTCGCAATACTTTTTTATCATGTCTAGCTTGTTTGGTTTCCATCAAACAAAAGTATCAGCATCACCATACCAGGGTCATAACAGTAGATTACTGTACATTACATTTCTATCATTATTGTGCATTATTTAATGCAATTGTGCATAGATAGTTCTACTCATCTTTTCAGCGGTATCTCTGGCACATTTACGTATTATTTGCAAGCATTTTTTTTGCGAAAATACCCTTTGAATTTATATTGCAGGAGGATAGACATAATAGATGATTTTGGTGATCATGGTAAAGTCTAACTTCCTGTTACATGGAACGCAATACATTTCACAGTATAACGAAACTCAATGTATATGGCAAACAGTCATGTATGCAATTATGTTATATAATTAAGGACATCATCGCAGTGATCCAGGTTCAAATCTATGGGGTGTATCTGGACAGCAAAGATAAAAGTCCACCTCATTTAAGGTACATGCTCATTTGCTTCCTGTAGGCACCAAGACAGACTGCGGGTCCCCACCATAATCTGCATGCTAGCCATACTAGGATTAAAATATTGGGAAAAAATGCTCCAGTCAAAAAAAATCCAGGAGTATCCCTGGCTATGATGCCAGTCCATAGCAGCACCGGGTGATGATCTCTCAAATACAGCAAATTATATCCCCATTTTTTATTATTTGTGCCAATCTGATGCACCACCGGAACTCAAAATCTATAAAACTCTATAAAATTACAGGCTTGCAAATTGTCCCTGTAGCATTTAAGAGCTCTGTTATTAATAGTTAACATAACAACATGATAATAAATATAAAGATTTTGTTTTGCATTTGTTTGATGCATTTGCTCTGCTGACATTGATAAGATGAATATTTATTTTATGAACTGACTCAACTGGTATAAAGTATCACAAACAAATTAGTACTGTTCCCGTTCAAACAACCCAAGGCTCATACACTGCTCGATCACACTTTGATCCATCTGTGTTCCACACACACTACACTCACCGATGGACCACTTCTCACTTAGGCGCCTCTCAGCAAGGCTGTGCACCAGATGAATCTCGTAGTCCTGGTCCCTGCTGCCCCTGGAAGCTTGGAGAACCCTCACGCCTGTGGAGAGCTTGATGTAGTCCTCGTAGTAATAACCCCAGGATGCCAGAGAGAGCTGAAGCTGGCTGTCAAACTGGGCGAGGTCATCCAGATTAGTGCATCCCAGTGCCTTTAGACTGTGGAGCAATACTGTGATTCAGTGAGCAGTCAATATGACCTGTGCAGTCTCTCACTCACTGCATCATATTCAGTTTGTCTGAGGCAGAAGCACAATATACAGAAAAGGAAAATGAAGACTACGTTTACTGAAGAATACGTGGTGAAATAACGAAGAGGCAACTCATGGTATATCTGGGACATTTATGACAGGACTATGCACTAAACAAACAAGGTAGTCCTGTATTCAAGACTAGCACAAGGAGTCTATGAGTCTCTTCTACACTCTGCATTAACAAGGCAACAATTTTAACATGGATTTCTTTGTGAGCAGATCATTTTCAGTTTTCACTTGATCCAGGTGAACAAACACCCAAGGTGCATTGGGATCTGATTACTCATCAACATTTGGAGGTGGTCAGAGATTTCTCTTGGCCACTTTAATACAAGTAGCCAGTCTGGTTCTCTGGATAAATTGATAACACCTTTTCACTTTTGTTCAATGGTCAGGATCCCAACAGATTTATCTGGGTGGTGAATGTGTCTGTGCAATACAGCACTCAATAATTCAGTGAAAAGCTCTCTTCTGGAATACCTGAGAGGAAATGTGTTAAGCTGTGACACAAAACATATTTTCGAATTGCACAAGTGTGTGTGTGTGTGAGTTTGAGAGAGAGAGAGAGAGACTGAATGCAGACAGCTTTACTGTGAAGTAAGATTTTATCAATATAAAAGAGTAAAAAAAAAAACAAAAATCAATACGTAAACTAAAGACAGGAACATTAGTGTCTCATGTACACTCCCCAGCAACTTCATTAGGTACACCTGGTTGAATTGTTCAGCAAATATCTAATCTAATCAACTCCTTTGCCTAAACTCCAATGCCTTTAGGTCAAGATGACCTGCCGAATTCCAGTCAGATATTTTCATATAGCGCTTCTTACAATGGAACATTGTCTCAAAACAGCTTTACAATTTTAGAAGTTCAAACCGAGTAACAGTAACACACATAGCCACTTGTTACAACCAAGGTATGCAGAAATTGTTGCTGACCTTGTCCATCTATTTATGACCACACTGTACCATATTCTAATATCTACTGCAAGCAGGATAACACACCACACAACAAAGCTCAAATCACCTCAGACTGATTTCTTGAGCACGATGACTACACTGTACTCAAATGGCCTCTACAATCACCAGATCTCAGTCCAAAAGAGCACCTTTTTGATATGGTGGAATGGGAGATTTGTATCGTGGGGGGTTACAACCCAATACTTACAAGGTGTACCTAATAAAGTGGTCAGTGAGGGTAAGCTTATTAAGGTTAAATATGACAGGATGACTCGCTGACATGTTCTTACTTATTAAGGGCAACTGCAAACTGCTCAGATGTTTGCACAGGTCTGTTTACTTACTTGCCACAAAACCGATGAGAACCATTTACCACATGGTAACCAGTTTAAATGTAATTATCTTATTTAAACACAACATTATGGCTAAATGACTAACCTAACACCTTCTGGAATAAGCGAGAAGTTGAACGAGTTTAATCACCCCACCGTTAGTAATGCTGTTATGAGTTTAATTGGATAAAGGCTGATCTAGTCATTGTGTGTTTGCAGGAAAGTGCTGCACTGCAGATGTGGAGGGTGTTCTGCTTCTGAAACCAACAGCCCTTCAACACTGCTGCAATGACCTCCCGCTTTCTGCAGCCTCCAGTGCTCAATGTCATTCCGCAATAGCGGTCACTGCTGCACTCTGCTGGATGAACTGCCAACAGCAACCCTATCAGTCAGAGCCCTAAACACTTGTTTTGCCCGAGATAAGGTAATTGTTTTCAAGAAAGCAGGACAGCTACGTTGATCAGAATATCGTATCAGAATATAATGATCACACTTTCTACATTCACTGTCCATTATATCAGCATCTGTTTAAAATATATGAGCACTTTGCAGTTCTCTGATTACAGTCCATTGGTTATTCTGCATACTTTGTTAGCCTCTTTTCACCCTCTTATTCAATGGTCAGGACCAGCACAGAGTCGGTACCATGTGGGTGGTGGATCATTCCTGCAGTGACAGTGAATTGGCCATGTGTTAGTGTTAAGCTGGTTTGAGTGGTTAAGTACTTTTCAGACACCTCATGGTCACTGCCTGAGTGAGAATAGTCCAGCCAAACTAGAAATATCCAGCCAACAGCATCCTGGGGGCACTGATGAAGCATTAGAGGATGACCAACAGATGAGCAACTGTCTTTGACTTTATTATATGTAGTGGACCAACTAGAAAGGAGCGTAGTGTGTTTAAAAACCTCACATCAGCACTGCTGTGTCTGCTTAAATCGTAGCTACACAACACACACTAACGCAACGGCACCACCACGTCAGCATCGGTGCGGTAGTGAAAATAAATCCGGAGCAAAATAATCCTTGTTCTGTGCAGAACAGGGCGAAGGGAGGTTAACAAAGCATGCAGATACATCCCAGACTGTAATTACAGAACTAGAAAGTTCCCCTACATTGTAAACAGAGTATACGTATAAACAAAGGGTGATCTATATATGCTCATAAATCAATGAGGACGTGTGTGGACGTACGTGTGGTAGTAATGCTCTAGGCTCTGGGAGCACAGCCACTCCTGAAAGGCAAAGTCTCTGAGCAGACGGACGTGAGCTTCAGCGATGTCTCTCCAGCGCCGCTGCTCCTTCACCACCTCCTCCAAACGAGTCAACACACTCAGACTCAGCTCTTCCAGAGACTGTACATCTGCACACACATTTATACACATACAGAGTTATGGCATTTGGTCTCTGTTCGACTCAGGATAATGTGTTTACATGAAGCATTGATACTGACATTTGTATCATTTTACTTGAATTCATTTCTTTATAGCAGATATGGAACTTGTAGAGAGACATCCGCAAACAGAGCTTTTATGATTTAGTACTCAGGCATGCAGTATAATTAATACATGTTTTTAAAGCTTGGAAATGTCCACCATGAATTACCTAATCTGAACAATTATATTCGGACCTCGCATAGTTTCCATCACAGGTTGGAAACTTTAGGTTTTATGAGTCAGAACTCCAGCACTCCATCAACGCCCAGACTGTATCATTGCTAACGGTTATGTCACCATTATGAGATGTCATGTCATCATTACAAGATGTCGCCATTATGAGATGATACGTTGTCATTATTAAATAATACGTCATCGTTATGAGGTTATTCACAAAAACAG
Organism: Parotocinclus haroldoi; assembly: GCA_034779995.1. Lineage (NCBI taxonomy): Eukaryota > Metazoa > Chordata > Actinopteri > Siluriformes > Loricariidae > Parotocinclus > Parotocinclus haroldoi. The sequence goes on from JAUZST010008832.1 coordinate 11,306, forward strand.
AAGATGGCATCCTAAAAAGATGACCTTACTATTAAATGGCTTTGCAAAAACAACACACGCCAACATTACAAGACGATACGTTATGCTAACAAGAAGCAATTCGCAGAAACAAGATATGTGATCATTACGAGATCACGATTCATGTTCTATTGTCATTATTTATCAGGAAATTTGGAAAAATGTTCTGAAAGTTTTTTTTGCTTCATTGGCACATTCTTGTGCGTTAGTAGGTTCCATCCTGCGTGTCAGTAAGATGCAAAATCATACGTCATCATTATACCGAGATTGATGATGATTAACTATGATGCATCATCTCGGTAATAATGACAAATTCTGTTTCTATGAATTAAATCTCTTCCTGGCGACATATTATTAAGCTCTTATTATGACTAATAACTAATTAATATCTAATCAAATATTGTGACGTAACAAACACAGTGATGAGGATATATTAAAGTTATATTTTTAAAGCTTATCTTTTCCACTATGTTTGTTTCTTTGGAGTCAAATAAGAACAAGGAAAAATGTAAAACTCATCACAAGATATGCTCCAAAAATAACATTAAGTATTTTAATCATTTGAAAGCCCTTGAATCAATAAAACAAAGTACAAATAATTCTGAATTTCCAATTCATTTGGTTCGTATTCTGATCACAAGTGCCATCTTCACGCTCAGTTAATTTCCAGCTCAATTACTTTAACTCAAATGCCAAGGATTCATTTCTTTCCTCTTTCACGTTCCTACTGAATATTTACAGAATTTCTTTAACCTGTTATACTAACCTTCAAATAAATGTTCGTATTCAGAGAGGCTATGGCCCTGCAGCCATTCTTCAATCTGACTTTCCTTGCTTTTCTTCCAGCGTAATTCCCAGAAGAAAATCCATGAAAGTGAACAGAAGATGAAGGTCAGCAAGAAGCGCCGGTCCATCAGACCATCTTCAGACTCACTCAGACGTTTTGTGACGTTTTGTCAGAAAACAACGGTGGACTTCATGCGGTTAAAGCTTTGTCTCACTGGAGATATATTTAGCTTTGTTGCTTTGGAAAGTACAAGACCAGTCTGTCGTTCACTACTAATTCCATGTCGATTCACTACTTGAACAAATCTGTAGGGGAAAAACACTGAGTTGGTAAACACATTTTACATAAATCTAGCTCGAGATGCATAGAGATTCAAGCAAAATGGCTGTGCTCCGTGTGACTGCTGCTTGGAAATTAAAGTGAAGTTTAAATGATGACAAACAGGGAGGGAAGGTGTAATCCCAGTGCATTCATTATGCATGAACACCCTTGACAAAAACAGTTGGTGCATGCTTAATGTCTACTTTAGATCATTTAGATTTCAGAGCTGCTATTTTTGCAACATGCAGAGTGTGAAATTTGTTTGTGCAAACTATACATAGACCCTTGACACGGCACATAAAATGCATTGCAAAGATAAACCACTGTCCCCCGGGCCAACAAGAAAAAGAAGCATGACGCCTTCAAATCATTCAAATACCCCATGCATCATTTAAACAAAGGATGATTATAATGTTGGCTGTTCAGATCAATACTAAGTCAACCTGAATACAGAGATCTATTAAATGCTGTAAATGGAAATTGGTGGTTTGGTATTGCTTGATGTTTAAGCATAAGACTGACCAGTTTAAACTTTATTTTATAACCTCTGGACTGGGGTATGATTCACATGACATGCAGTAATATTAAAACAACAACGTCTCACTAGCTAAAAATCAGCATTTTTATCAGAATTCCTATAAGATATAAACATTTTGATGACATCCTCCTGCTCCTGCTCAGAGAACCATGCGCTCCTGCTCCTGCTCAGAGAACCATGCGCTCCTGCTCCTGCTCAGAGAACCATGCGCTCCTGCTCAGAGAACCATGCGCTCCTGCTCCTGCTCAGAGAACCATGCGCTCCTGCTCCTGCTCAGAGAACCATGCGCTCCTGCTCAGAGAACCATGCGCTCCTGCTCCTGCTCAGAGAACCATGCGCTCCTGCTCCTGCTCAGAGAACCATG